>JAPPVO010001673.1:0-19143 GCA_030407325.1 Camellia japonica | reverse complement strand
AAGTCCAATTGCATTGCGTATGCCATTTTATGCCTTAGGATCATTTCCTCGGTTTGCGTGCCTGTCTGGCACGCGTTCCGAGACATCTCATTTCATAGCATTGTGTATGTTAGGATTGTATATTAGCTTGCATTTCATGCATATCATGCATATTGCATCGTGTTCGGGATAGGAGTTAGCCCGGGCACGGGAAACGAGGCACGTTTCGTACTCTGAGTAACGGAACGGGTCTCAATTCCCAAGTCACCGACACTCCGGATTACCCATGATGGAGTTAGGTTTTATCATAGCATTCATCTGCATTCATCCTATATTGAGTTGTGCAATCCGATTCCTCGGCCATCATGCATCGATATGCGTGATTGGTGGCACGAGGATCAAGGCATGCATATATTTGTGAAATACATTGCTATGCCCCTTTCCTGCTCTCTGTTGCAGCACATCAAGAATCAGCAACTTTTCGAGGCTTGGCACGCATTTCGAGAAAGGTGCAAACAGAGGCTAATCGGGGCATCCAGTGGATTTCCGCGCAAGGCAGCCCAACATACATTATTCATCAGAATCGAGGCACCCCCTGGCTTGCATGCCAGTTTACAGCTTTCTTAGTTTAATTTGTTAATTAATTAAGAATATGTATATTATTCTTTTATTCGGACTGTATATTTCGGACTGTACTATTCTTTTATTCGGACATTCGGACTGTATTATATTTATTCGGACCCTCTGCGCGAGGGCATAACTGTAATAAGTGTGGGTGAGTGTGATGTATGTCTTCCAACCCCACGTCTTTCTCCCTTTTATTTACCGCTTACGATGGTTAGATATAGGGCATATTTCTAATTAGCATACAGTATGACAGCATGTTTGCATCATTCATCTGTCTTGCACGCACCGGGCTCGGCGCATCATACAAACTGCATTTGTATTTCAATTCTAAATTGAATACGTGTTAGCTGTAGCATTCCATATGCCATGTTTAGAAAAGCCGAGCCTGCTATAGTTGCATTTTTGCATGTGTTGCATTAGGCATTACTGTATAATTAGGATCATGCATGATTTCTAATAAGTTTCTGTTTTGGCTTGGAGTACTCGGTGAGTTTTATGCTTTAGCATCCTTGCATGCGTGTGAGTGTTGCCATGAATAGCATGCTTAGCCATGAGGCTAACTGCTTATGTGATATAACTGCCTTGAATGCCTGTGGGTGGAGGTTGTGTTACTTGAATTGGGACAATGTGTTGAATGTTTGTTTTAAGCCCACTAGATAGTGGCAAAATCATGTTTTCTAAGCCCACCTGAGGGTGGCAAATTCACGTCTTAGCCTACCTGCGGGTAGCACCATCAAACCATTTTCAAACAAACAAACATGAAATGTTTTGTTCCAATTCAGGCGACTCAGTCTATATACTTGTTTGCTGCGAGCATCACATAGTAACCTAGGCTAATAACCGGAATAAGAGCATACAATGTTTTCAAAATAAGATATCATGGTTAGTAGAGGCCGGTCTTTGACCGGGCGAGCGGGGGTGCTCACGAAGTGACCTTCCCCAATCGTACCCAAGTTCCCGAGCCGAGGCAACTTTGGTGATGACGGACACGTGGCCTTTTGGCACTGAGTCAGGGTTTCCTAAATTTCCCAAAAATAAAATATTTAGGTGGCGACTCTGTATCTGGCAAAGCAGTCCATGTTTGGCACTTCTTTCAAAAATCTGTTTTTCCAAAACGATTTGCCGGATTTGGACTCTTTGGTTCAAGATTAAGAACCGTGACACGAAATCGAGTCCGAGCTGTAGCGAGGTCCCCCGCGGTCCTGTTTACAGTTTCTGGCGACTCTGCTGGGGATTTAGAGAACTTGACTCGAACTCATGATATCTGCTTTTGACTACACTTGTGTGTTTTTTCTTTGCATTGCATTTGCATTGGTGCGCCTAGGACACCATGTTTGCCATATGCCATTCCCGAACGATTTGCCGGAGGCTTGTCTTGTCAAGGCATGTCCATAAGGCTGATCGGCTCTGGGCTCTGACAGCATAGGAACACAAACCCCGGTTTTACCGGGGCACCCTTTTTGACCATTCGACCTAGTGCATATTCGGATCCATAGTGACCATTCCAAACTAGGACAGGTTGCTTACCCGTTTATAGGTTGTTTGAAACCGCTGCGTGCCTAGTGAAACCCTAGCTCCTGACAAAATAGGACAGGGAAACCCTACCCCAACATAGGGGTGTTTTGGCTCTCACTTATCTGTTATGTGCTTTAGAGTGCGTCTCTACAGGAATGCATGTATCAGTATATGAGTTGGGCATCAGGCCTGCGGGCATCAGTCAGTATCTGTGAATCAGTTGTCTGCGGATATCGGATTCAGTTTTGGGGAACAGTGATACAGGAACAGTGATTGAGGACAGTGTATTTTTAGCTTTTCAACTGCGTGTTGTATGCCCGACTGTGTGTTGTGTGTATTTAATTTAAGCTGTTATGCTGCCCGTTTTTCTGGTTATTTATTTCCTTTTTGCTTTATTATCTTTTTGCTAGGGCAGTTTTTAGCACGATTGCTTCCGAACCAGTAGATACTCCCCAAGCACTCTGGACACGAGGTCGCCGACTCAACCGATCCGAGGATCTCGTTGACGGACATCCAGTGTTCCACTCCCTACCCCCAGTTGCCAGAAGAAGGCCAAGGAGGCGCAGTGTATCAGAGCAGGGATTACCAGGACAGAGGGCTACTTTGACAGTAAACAGCCAGGCTGAGATTTCTGTGTCTGCCATAGAAGTACATTTACCAGTCATCCAGATGGAACAACAGAATACATCAGTGGTAGAGGCGATGATGCGCCAGATGCAAGAAAGCATGAGGCAGATGCAAGAGGATTCCATCCGCCAAGCGGAATTTTCTAAACAACAAGCCACAGTCATGGCCCAGCAGGCCGAGCTGATTACTAGGTTGCAACAGCAGAACGCAACCTCAGCTTCACATCAGGTTCCTCCTCCACCAGTAGCTCCACTACCCGAGCAGGTACCTACGGGTCATAATACCTTGCCAAATCCTCCGAATCCTTAGAATACCCTGCCAAACCCTCAGAATACTCTCCCCAACACCCAGAACACCCTAACCAATGTCCAAAATATCCAAGAGGACACCAACATTCCAACGGGGCTGGCTCCGCCCCCACTTCTGCCTCAACTGTCCAAGAATCTTACACCCAACCACCCGGACTCTCCCTTTGAGTTCGAGGTAGATCATACAGCTCTAAAGCTGAGTAAGCTGGAAAAGCTTTTCAAGAAATCGCAGGGGGTGAAGGCCATCCTAGACATCGAAGATGGGTACACCGATGTGGCAGTGACATTGCCAGACAGATTCAAGATGCCACAGATTGATCGTTTTGATGGGTCTGGGGATCCTATGGTCCATCTCCGGCTATTTTCAGACATCCTGAGGCCAATGGGCCTAACCCGACCGCAGAAGCTTTCCTTGTTCGGCAGAACTTTGTCGGGGGTGGCGGCCATCTGGTACGCCAAGTTAGAAGATGATGTGAAGAGAAATTGGGATGAGATGGCTGAGGCCTTCGTAGCGCAGTACTCGTATAATACACAGATCGAGATTACAACACGTGATCTCGAGACGACGAGGCAAGAACCCAAGGAGTCTTTCTCCGATTTTGTAACTCGGTGGAGAGCAAAGGCGTCGATGATGACCTTGAGGCCTACAGATAAAGATCAAATTCGGATGATTGTGCGCAATCTCCAACCGAAGTTAATGCAGAAAATGATCGTACTCCCGTTTCTGACTTTCTCAGATTACACGAGATGGGGGTACAGATCGAAGATGCAATGAAGCAAGGTTTGATCGATCAGGACCGCGGGAGCAGCCCCGAAGGGCATTCAACCGCAATAACAACGCGGCCCGAGTGGTGCTGCAAACACAAGGACTTCTGAGGCGGTATGGTCACCACCACTCTCCCCTCCCCAACCAAGGCTCGCAACGGCCACACCCATTTCCAAAACCTCCAACCACCGAGAGCAGTAACCAAGCCTCGAGATTTCAGCCCCGGGGCCAAAGAACCTTCGCTCCACTATACATGCCTTTGTCCAAGGCTCTCGGGGTGTTAATCAGAAAGAAACATCTGACACCGTTAGAGCCGAGGCCACTACCAAATCCACTCCCTCCCTCTCATGACCCAGCAAAGTACTGTGCGTACCACCAACAGCACGGTCATGACACCGACCGCTGTTTCAGATTGCGTCATGAGATCCAAGATCTTATCGACAAACAGGTGATCGCACCCCCTGAAAAACCCAACGTCACAACAAATCCTCTCCCACCACACAACCAAGCCCCTCCACCCAAAAGAGTCAACCTCATCCAAACTGGGGTCGTGTCCTATGATCCTAGTATCTATATTACTCCCTCTCACCTACCCAAGCCCGAGGTGATCCTTCCTGTCTGCACTGACTTGTGCATGATGGACATCTCCACAACCCAATCTAAGCCAGCGGTGGTGACCACCGAGGATCGAACGGGGCAGGTTTCAGAGGAGAGCAGAATTGTTGAATCCGGGATGGAACAGCCTGGGAATTTAGCTGAAGGAGCCTATGATCCAAGCGAATACATCTTATCAGTGGGCCAGTCCAAGCTGAGTGTGGGGCTGCCAGAAAAAGCTGAGCTGTGCATGATTCGGGGGGACAGACTTGAACAAGAGGCAGATGATCTGACAACAGTGGAAGGGGACTTTGCCAACTTCCAATTCTTCAACGACCAAGAATCAGCGGATGCTGCAATCAATTGGTTTGACTATGAGGAGTCGGCAGAAGTCACCGGGTGGTTAGATGATCAGCCAGATGCTGCAGAATTTCAAATTGAACAGGGCCCGGTAGGGGCGAGAGTATCATTGATGGCCAGAAGGGCCGAGGGTCAGAATCCACCGCCGAGAGAGCGCCGGCGTTAAGAATTTCGCTCAGAATTTGGGGATTGCAAATACAGGAATAATGAACAAAACGTGACTGCTGTACTGACGCAGTTGGAACAACAAGGTTTGACGATTCCGAAAGAATTAGAAAAGGCCCAATGTGGGGGTCGAAAGTGCCGTGTGCACAGGAACCGAGAATGCTGCGGGCATAAAGACTGAAGGTGCTACGAGCACGATTATACAGGAGACCCGGACAGATGTCTGTCGGCTGCCGATGGAATGTGGTGGAGGACGATGACTTATGTCTTGCCCACACAGACGAAGACTAGGCAGGTGCTCAACCAGATGATACCTGGTATATTGATGAGATCGCTCATATGACCAGGAGTGGACGGTATTTCAAGCCTCACACCTTGATCAACCTGAGGCATCTGGGAAAGATAAAGAGGCTGAGAAACAGAGAGAGAAACAGATAGAAGAAGAAGCTGTGCTCAAACAATTGAAGAAGATACAAGCAGACATCTCCATCTGGGGACTGCTTATGGCATCAAGGGTACACAGGCAGGCTGTCCTATCTGCCATGGACAAGGCCAAACTCTCAATAGACACTACACCAGAACAGCTGGTTGGGCTGGTTTTTCCGGGAGGAGGTTCCCCGGCATTAACCTTTTCAGACAAGGAATTGCCGCCTGAGGGCACAAACCATAACAAACCTCTCTACGTCTCCGTGGAGTGTAGAGATAAATGGATACCGGTGGTACTTGTTGATACCGGGTCCGCCATCAATGTCTGCCCAGTCAGAACAGCATATGCAGTTGGGTTGAAGCCCGCGGACTTCACACCAACAACTCAGGTGATCAAAGCTTACGATAATACGAGTAGGGAAGTGATGGGGATTGTCAAGATTCAAACTAAGGTTGGTCCAGGACAACACGACGTCGAATTTCACGTCTTGGACGTTCCCGCAACCTTCAACTTACTCTTGGGGCGGCCGTGGCTGCACCAAGTAAAGGCAGTCTCTTCCACTCTACATCAGATGGTGAAATACCCCTATGGAAAGGGAGTAGCCACTGTATTTGGGAACTCGTCAATCCATCCCCCTCCGGAGGTATCTACGCCGGTCCTGGAAATTGAGCATGGCACAGAAGATGTCTTCTTATCAGGATTCACTTTGGCCGAGGCCCGGGTAGTACAAAACCTTATGGCTGTGAATGAAGGTGTATACGTCAGTGCCCAATCAGTCTACCTCATGAACAAGCTGCAACATATTCCCGGGATGGGATTGGGAAGGAGCGGCAGGAAAGGAGTCGCTGCGTTGGCCGAAGTGCCACACAACCCGCATACCTTTGGACTGGGTTATCTGCCCACCAAAGAAGATTGGGTGAGGAAAGGAAAGGAAATGGCCGGCAGAGCCAGAGCGAAGCAGGCTGGGAAGCCTTTTGATCTAATACACAGGCCCATTCAGGGTACCCTGAACGGACGCTTCGTCCGGGAGGGGGAAGATTTTCCATTTTGCGGCTTCCCAGAGCCATGGATAAACGCGGAGAAGAAGCGCGTACCAGGTTTCGAAATCATCTTCGACCTGCAACTATCCGGGGATGACGTTGCCACAAAGCAGACAGACCCAACAACTGAGGTTGAGCAGAATAAAGCAGGGGATCCTGAGGGCACAGAATTTGAAATGGGGGTAGCACTGGCATGTCTCCTCTCTGATCCTCCGATCGACCAAGAGTGCTTGGGGGATAACTTCGTGGTTTGCATGATTGGGAATGAAACGGCTGCGAGCCGACCAGCAGCTATCTTGGATGCATCAATCGCACCCTCTCTCATTTGGCAGTACGAGGAGGGATTTTTGTCCAGCAGCACCGGGTCAGGTAGTGAGCCGGAATCTGATTCCACCGAGTCCTGCGAGTCGGAATCAGGTTCCAGCTCGACTGAGTCTGAGTCTGGTACTCCTGGGGATGTTAACCCGGATGCCACAGTCCTGTCCAGGTCGTCTTTTTCCTTTTCTTTTGAGTCTGTTGTAACAGAAGAATTGGACGATTTGGATGAACTTAATGAGAATGAGGTGAATGTGGTTTCCGAGTATTTCTCTGTGCCCTTGATTTATTGCATTAATTCAGACTTTCAAAACTTTGATGAAAACGACGAGGACGAAGTTCCTCCGGTTTTACAACGTTTAATTGAGCAAGAGCAAGAGAGATTTGTTAAGCCATTAATGGATGAAATCATTACCGTGAACATTGGTACTGAGGAGGACCCGCGGCTGGTCCAGATCGGGTCCGCGT
The DNA here is from genome assembly GCA_030407325.1 of Camellia japonica. Lineage (NCBI taxonomy): Eukaryota > Viridiplantae > Streptophyta > Magnoliopsida > Ericales > Theaceae > Camellia > Camellia japonica. The sequence continues at coordinate 11,952 of JAPPVO010001673.1, read as the reverse complement.
TGTCTTCTGAGGAACGCGAGCGCTTAGTCGCTTTATTAAAAGATTTCAAAGATGTTTTCGCGTGGTCCTACGAAGACATGCCTGGAATCGATCCTGAGATTGTACAGCAACGGATCCCCCTTGACCCCGAGGCTCGACCTGTCAAGCAGAAACTCAGAAGGATCCGCCCGGATTGGGCTCTTAAGATTAAGGAAGAGGTCACCAAGCAAATTGACGCAGGCTTCCTGCTGGTATCAGAGTATCCGACTTGGTTGGCTAATATTGTTCCGGTGCCGAAGAAAGATGGCAGGATCCGGGCATTGTAGACGTCCCCCGAACGCCCCGGGAGGGTTAGGTCCCGTTCTGTTCATATTGGGGTCACTACAATTCGAAGGACTCAAATGTCACGGTTCTTAATCTTGAACCAAAGAGTCCAAATCCGGCAAATCGTTTTGAGAAAACAGATTTTTGAAAGAAGTGCCAAACATGGACTGCTTTGCCAGATAACAGAGTCGCCACCTAAATATTTTTTAAATGGGAAATTTAGGAAACCCTAACTCGGTGCCAAAGGCCACGTGTCCGTCATCACCAAAGTTGGCTCGGGAACTTGGGTACGATTGGGGAAGGTCACATCGTGAGCACCCCCGCTCGCCCGGTCAAAGATCGGCCTCTACTAACCATGATATCTGTTTTTGAAAACATTGTATGCTCTTATTCCGGTTATTAGCCTAGATTACTATGTGATGCTCGCAGCAAACAAGTATAGACTGAGTCGCCTGAATTGGAACAAAACATTTGAAAATGGTTTGATGATGCTACCCGCAGGTAGGCTAAAAACGCGGATTTGCCACCCTCAGGTGGGCTTAGAAAAACATGACTGCTGAATTGTCCCAATTCAGATAACCCAACCTCCACCCACAGGCATTCAAGGCAGTTATATCACACAAGCACATAGCCTCATGGTAAGCATGCTATCATGGCAACACTCACACGCATGCAAGGATGCTAAAGCATAAAACTTACTGAGTACTCCGAGCCAAAACAGAAACTACATTAGAAATCATGCATGATCCTAGATACACAGGAATGCCTAATGCAACACATGCAAAAATGCAACTATAGCAGGCTCGGCTATTCTAAACATGGCATATGAAATGCTACAGCTATCATGTATTCAATTTGGAATTGAAATACAAATGCAGTTTGTATGATGCGCCGAGCCCGGTGCGTGCAAGACAGATGAATGAATGCAAACATGCTGTCATACTGTATGCTAATCGAAATATGTCCTATATCTAACCATCGTAAGCGGATAAATAAAAGGGAGAAAGAAATGGGGGTTGGAAGACATACATCGCACACACCCACACTTATTACAGTTATGCCCTCGCGCAGAGGGTCCGAATAAATAATACAGTCCGAATAAAAGAATATTACAGATTTCTAAGTAATTAGCAATTAAACTAAGAAAGCTGTAAATCGGCTTGCAAGCCGGGGGCTGCCTCGCTTCTGATGAATGATGTATGCTGGACTGTGTTGCGCGGAAATCCACTGGGATGCCCGATTCAGCCTCTGTTCGCAGTGTTTCTTGAAATGCGTGCCCAACTCTGAAAAGTTGCTGATCCTCTATTTTGCTGCAACAGAGAGCAGGGAAAGGGCATAGCAATGTATTTCACAAATATATGCATGCCTCGATCCTCGTGCCACCAATCACGCATATCGATGCATGATGGCCGAGGAATCGGATTGCACAACTCAATATTGGGTGCAATGCAGATGAATGCTACAACAAAACCTAACTCCATCATGGGTAATCCGGAGTGTCGGTGACTGGGGAATTGAGACCCGTTCCGTCACTCGGAGTACAGAACGTGCCTCGTTTCCCGTGCCCGAGCTAACTCCTATCCCGAACATGATGCAATATGCATGATATGCATGAAATGCAACTAAGATACAGCCTAGTATGCACAATGCTGATGAAAATGAGATGAAAATGAGACGCCTCGAAAAGCGTGCACGCGGGCACGCAAACCGAGGCGATGGCATGAAATGCAAATTGGATAAAACAGAAGTGCCTCGAAATGCGTGCACACGGGCACGCAAACCAAGGCGATGATGTGAAATGCAAATCGGATAAAACCGAAGTGCCTCGAAATGCGTGCCCACGGGCACGCACACCGAGGCGATGATGAAATGAGGAATCGGATAAAACCGAAGTGCCTCGAAATGTGTGCCCACAGGCACGCACACCGAGGCGATGATAAAATGAGAAAATCGGATAAAACCGAAGTGCCTCGAAGTGTGTGCCCACGGGCACGCATACCGAGGCGATGATAAAATGAGAAAATCGGATAAAACCGAAGTGCCTCGAAGTGTGTGCCCACGGGCACGCATACCGAGGCGATGATAAAATGAGAAAATCGGATAAAACCGAAGTGTCTCGAAGTGTGTGCCCACGGGCACGCACACCGAGGCATGGCCCAAAGGCACAAAACAGCATACGGAATGCAAAATGGGCTTATGCTAACATGAGAGGGCCTCAGCCACACTCACATCAGCTGCCGATGGCGAGAACGGAGTGCCTCGAAGTGCGCGCCCACGGGCACGCAAACCGAGGCAATGCAATAAGGCATGAAATGACATGGGAAATGATATGCAAGCATGCAAAACAAATTCCAGCAACTAAATGAAGGGAAAACAGCCCCAAAATAGTAATAAAAATGCACGATGCCCAGAATGCTCCCAAAATGTGATGTTTAGCCCCCGAAATGGCCTACAGCTATGCTATACATGCAAAATTGACACATGGCAGCAAAAAAAGTAGCAAGGCAGCCCCAAATATGGCATTTTTCCAGTACAAAGCAAAGCTAAATTATGATCACAAGTATGGCAACAATAGCTTGCAAAAATACGGAAAAAGAGAGGAATTACAAAGCAAGTGGTATCTACAATGATTAAACCCAAAAACTCAGTTTTATAACATTGGAGAGGGGCCAAAAATAAGCATATATTCAGTTTATGGAAACCCCAAAATCAATATACAAACATGCTAACAATTCCATGCAAAATGGAGCTCAAAAGAGGTTATAACAAGAGACATGCAAAGAATACACCAAACAACAAAACTTTCTTCATGAAACATGTAGAGGGGGTCAAAATAAGACCCATTTCAGTTCTGACCAAGAGCTAAAACCAAAAGCACAAAAGGCTATAAAACATACAAGAATTAGGGCCTAAAGTGGATTTCAAAGGGAGGTGGTATATAGAATGGCCAAACAAGGTTGAGCCCTTCTAAAATGTTGTAGAGGGGATCAAAATAAGCACAAAACCAGTAGGGGTCGGAGCCCCAAAAACAAATGCAAATAGGCTAAAAAATAGCATACAAGATTGTGGCATACAAGCTAGATATTGAAACAAGTGTATCATGGAGACACCAAATGAAGTTGAGCCTTCTACAAAGTTGTAGAGGGGCTCAAAATAAGCCTAAAACCAGTAGGGGTCAAAGCCCAAAAACTGAAAGGAAATAGGGTAGAAATAGGAAGCAAAATTATGCTACAAAAAGAGATTTGGAGACTTACCCTTGAAGATCCAATTGTTGCTACCTCTTGGCTGAATTTGTTGCTTCTTAGCCACTGGAGAACACTTCCTTGCTGCTGGAATGGTAGTGGGGATGGTGGAGCTAAGGGTTGATGAAGGATTAGCCTAGGAACTTGGAAGTTTTTGAGGTTTTTGGCTATGGAAATGGGCTCAAATGGAGAAGAAGCCTTGAGAAGAAATTGTCCAACCCTAGGAAAGGAGGAGGGCAGCCCTTTAAATAGGCAAGAAAGGGTGTAAAAGGGGAGGGCAATGGAGACAAACTTTCCCTCCCAAAATATCTCCCGGAGGGGTGAGATATTTCAAAAAGCATCCGGACAGCTGTAAAGGGCTGGAAAGCAGGAAGCAGGCCGGCCAGGTGGTTTTGCTGCAAGTGGCCGGCCAGCCACCCTTCATGGCCGGCCAGCCACCTCCCATGGCCGGCCAGCCACCCCAAAAATGAAGTGTTGAATTTCTGGCCGACCACCACTTTTTGGTGTCCTCCCATATGTGTAGAACAAGGTTCCAAGGTCGGAAATTGGCAACACTGAAGCAGGAGCCACAACATAGAGCTGGAAGGAGGGGCTCAAAAATGAAACCTGGAATTTCTGGCTGACCAGTAGTTTTTGGTGTCCTCCCATGTGCCCTCATCACAAATATGTAGCTTTGGTTGGAAGAAAATAACCCCAGGGTGTTCAACATTGGCCCGGAAGTGAGCAAAACGGGCGCCGGAGAAGAGCGAAATTGGTTATCTGGGATAATTGCTGGCCTCCTACCCTCCAGTGATCTTCCTAATGTTGAAACAGAGGTACCTGCCAAAATTGAACAAAAACAAATGAGAAATGAACGCTCGGGACCCAAACCGCGCAGCTCAAGGTCCCGAAAATGGGCTGTAGGCACCGGAAGTGGTGTTCAGCAGCGAAGTGGGTATCTGAGACCCCAGGGTTTCTCGGTATGACAAAACAGAGGTACCTGCCAAAAACCGGAGAAATCCGATGCAAAATGAAAGCTCGGGGGCCAAACCGCGAGGTTCGGGGCCCGAAAACCGGCTATAAGCACCGAAAGTGGCATACGGCCACGAAGTGGGCATCGGGGCCCCCAGGGTTTCTCAAAATGATGAAACAGAGGTACATGCCAAGAACCGGAGGAATCGGAGACGGTTGGGCGGTCCCGAACCGAGGCACACGGCCTAACAGCTCCGAAAACCGGGAACCGGGCTCCGAAATGGGCAAAATGGCCTACGGCCACGAAAAGTAGCGCACGGCCACCGAGAGATAGTCTACAGGACTACTCCCTTCCCTCAGGAAAGAAAACAGAGAAAACCGAGTCTGGTTCGCAAACCGAGACAAGGCACAGAAGAGGATTCGGAAGTCCGGAGGCAGGGCGCACGGCCGCGACTCTGAGACTTCTGAATGAGCACAGTATGCAACATCACCGAGTGCTCAATCGGTGACGTCTGAGTCTTAAGGTCGGTCAAAAATGGGGTGTCTACAGTTGCCCCTCTTTGACAGAACTCGGAAGTCATAACAATGACGGGAGTGAATGTCAAAGCCCAGAGACGACCCATTTTTGACAAGGCCGAAGACTTAGACAATCATACAAGACAAACAGAGAAATGTGTGCCCGCAGGCCGGGGCAAAATGCAAAATGATAGGCACGGAGCCAGGTGATCATGCAAGTGCAGCAAGCTGTAATGAAGCAAGTATTGACAAATAGATGCAACAGTTTTAAGCAAGAATGCAAAGCAACAACTACATTTCATGCAGTTAGGAATGCGGAGAATCATTCGATTCTCGTCGCGTCTCACACGGAGAAGATACGATACCTGCGCGGTTCGTCTGGTCGCACCAGCCTCAAATGAACCGTACATACAATATCGTGCCTGCAAAATAGAGAATTTCAACAAGAACAATATGCCAACAACATATATTCAATGTGATTCCTAAGATTCCAAAAAGTCTGACACACGCAGTGCCGGCGGGTGAACGCATCGCAATGCGAGGAAAGATAATGCGTGACAACGCATGTTCAAGTGAAGCGAGTGTGATGGATACACTATATGAAGCAAAGTGTGATGGATACACTAGGTGAGTGTGTGATAGATACACAAAGCGAACGTGTGATAGATACACAAAGTAGGCATAGTGTGGTAGATACAAAGCAAGTGTGTGTGATTGATACACAAAGTAGGCATAGTGTGATAGATACAAAGCAAGTGTGTGTGATTGATACACTATATGAACACAGTGTGATTGATACACTAAGTGAAGGAAGTGAGCAAAGTGTGATGGATACACAAAAGGCAAATGCAAAGTGTGATAGACGCACAATAAGTGAACACGAAGTGTGATTGATGCACTTAGTGAACAAGTATGATTAATATACCAAAGGTGAACACGAAGTGTGATAGATGCACTTAGTGAACAAGTGTGACGGATACACTAAATGTGAACACGAAGCGTGATAGATGCACTTAGTGAACAAGTATGATAGATATACTGAATGTGAACACGAAGTGTGATAGATGCACTTAGTGAACAAGTGTGATGGATACACTAAATGTGAACACGAAGTGTGATAGATGCACTTAGTGAACAAGTATGATAGATATACTGAATGTGAACACGAAGTGTGATAGATGCACTTAGTGAACAAGTGTGATGGATACACTAAATGTGAACACGAAGTGTGATAGATGCACTTAGTGAACAAGTATGATAGATATACTGAATGTGAACACGAAGTGTGATAGATGCACTTAGTGAACAAGTGTGATGGATACACTAAATGTGAACACGAAGTGTGATAGATGCACTTAGTGAACAGAGTGTGATCGATACACTAAAAGTGAACACAAAGTGTGATAGATGCACTTAGTGAACAAGTATGATGGATATACTAAAAGCGAACACAAAGTGTGATAGATGCACTATGTGAACAGAGTGTGATCGATATACTAAAAGCGAACACAAAGTGTGATAGATGCACTAAGTGAACAAGTGTGATGGATACACTAAAAGCGAACACAAAGTGTGATAGATGCACTAAGTGAACAAGTGTGATGGATACACTAAATGTGAACACGAAGTGTGATAGATGCACTTAGTGAACAAGTATGATAGATATACTGAATGTGAACACGAAGTGTGATAGATGCACTTAGTGAACACAAAGTGTGATAGATGCACTTAGTGAACAAGTGTGATGGATACACTAAATGTGAACACGAAGTGTGATAGATGCACTTAGTGAACAAGGTATGATTGATATACCGAATAAAATGAAGTGTGTTAGATACACTAGGTGAAGCAAATAAAGTGTGATTGATACACTAAGGCAAATGAAGTGTGTTAGATACACTGAGTGAATGATCTTAAACGGAACTTCTTTGAATGAACCGTACATACAATAACGTGCATGACTGAGAAAGAAACTTGATAGATACAATGCATTACAATGCATGATGCTTACGGAAAGCAATAAATGGACAAAGCGGCGCTTTAGAAAGCACCTCATGAGGTGAGTGGCGGTGAACCGCTCTACTCTGATGGGGATCTCCCCTCGTGCTCTTCGAACACTTTACCTTGAACACATAGCACAAAGGCTCTGGAATGCTAACAAGTAAAAATAACTGCATGTGGGAGCCACGGCTGCCGCTTGTCTTCCTGATCATACTCACAACTTTCCCTATTCTCCAACGGGGTGACAGACTAGGTTAGTTCAGTATCCAGAATTGAGGTGCATACATGCTATCTCAACCTATGGGGCTTCCATACAGATTTCAAGCCGAGGGCGCGCCTCTGGGTATTTAAACCAGACTTTAGTCTCGGAAATCCCGAACCTTTGCGTTCTAGGCCACGGCCATTCGAACTCTAATTTCCACCGTCGCAGTTGGTCTCCTAGGAACTCATCGCAAACACGGCCAAGATGCATCTGGCAGGGGCTGGTATTCAGAGAGAGCATTTCTGATCGCCATTCTGGCTTGAAGTAGACTTGATTTTGAGCTCGAGGTAGAGGCACACTCATACTTCGCAACATTGGCAAGACCTGAAGAGGTACACACGGAATATAGCCTCGGAACTTACTGAAGTTGGAACAAACTCAGATGCTCGACATTTTCCTCTTTTGCTTTTGCTTTGCAGCCCGAAACTCATAGCTTCAGATAGGTCCTGGTTTTACTGTTCTCACATGACCTGGGTTGAGCCCTGCGGTTTTATGAAAGAACAAATTCTGTTTTGCACAAATGTGGAGAACGGCACGGCACTCGGAGCACAAAATGATTTTTATTTTTTGAAAATGAGAAAATGATTCTCAACCGGGTATTGAGCCTACAACTGACCACAGCCAAAACAACTCAACACAGAAAAACAAAAGGTAAACGACCTAAATACAACGAGACACGCTCGGGATGACTTAAAACAAGAAATGAGACAAACGAAAAGACACGACGCTCAGACGTGCACAGGGAGCCTGTTTCACCGGATGTGTTTCCCACCCTTTCTTATTTATGATTCTCACATCACTCGGCCCTCAAGCTCTATTTTTCTGTCAAAACCCTTTTGCTCACTTTTTCTCTCATCGCACGCCTCTCTATTGTTCAATCTCTCATTTTTCAATCCCTCCCCTGGGTGGTTGATAGATAAACAGCAAGTTGTGGGCTCGTGTCCTTAGCACTCAGCTAGATTCTCTTTCTTCCGCTCACAGCAGTGAGTTTCTCCCACAGAGGGGTTGCGCTGCAACAGGATGTGTAGCAAATCTGCAGCTGACATCGATTGATAATGCTTTGCTAGGGAGTTTGGACGTGATCAGATCTGTCCAGATGATGGAGTGGAATATCCTGCCCCATTCCAGTTCGTGCTTCGCACTTGGCTTGATACCTCGTTGCTTGGAGGGTGAAAGAACCTTCGGCACTTTGTTGTTAGCTTCAATTGTGCCCTTTTTCTTGGCATGTAGAGTGCCCTTCTTGGCAAATGCATTGATAACGGGGAAAAGACAGAACACCTGACTCAACTGTGCCCCTAGTTCATCATTTTGACCATTTTTTGTTTTTGCCTTCTACTAAAACAATTTTGACCAAAATGAGAGTTAGATTAACATGCTTATTCAATTTTTGATTTGAAATCATGCAAGTCAGGCTATGAGCACTGAAAATTTTCCTTTTTTGGGTCCAAGAAATGGTCCAGTTTTTGGAAAAGATGGAACAATTTTCGAGAAAATTAGTCAACCTCAGTAAAAATTCTCAAAAACTATTTTTGCAAACGGCCACTTGCTCAACGAGCATGAAACCTACTCCTGAGATGCACAACCTCGGATCCAAGGGAAAAGTGCCCCGTGCTTGAAGAGAGCTGCATGGCAACGGAAAGTTGCCCCTTGTTTGAACGGCACCACAGCGCATTGAATGGCAACGGAAAGTTGCCCCTTGTTTGAATGGCGCCGCAGCACACTGAATGGCAACGAAGAGTTGCCTCTTGTTTGAATGGTACTGCAGCGCATTGTAGTCAGTCCTCAGAGCGATGATTGCAACCGTACTCTCGGATACAGAGAAGGCAAGGATGGTCAAAAACCATTACATGGACACAATTGAATTTGAATTGTTTTACGGCTAGACTTCAGAATGAAGTTGCCTACGTATCCCAAAGATGGGAATCAAGCCTTACGTAGTTCCGGGTTAAGGTACACTCGGGTATTTAACCTCTCCTTTTTATGCTCTAACTTTTGCCAAGGCGCCTGTTGCAGGTTTTCGACCTTGCGAGCTTTGTTTTTCTTTTCATTTTCATTCTTTTTCTTCTTTTTTTTTTTTTCTTCTTTGTATTTTCTTTCTTTTTTTTGTATTTTTTTTTTTTTTTTCTTTGTATTTTTTCTCTTTTTTCTTTTCTTTGTATTTTTCTTTTTTTCTTTTTCATTCTTTTTCTTTTTTCTTGCTCTAACTTTTGCCTGGGTCGCCCTTACGGGTTTTCGACCCAGCGAGCCTCTCAAAGGGTAAAAGTGTAGCTTGGTCCATGCCAAATGGTTGTAGGGTTTTGAAGTCATCTGTATCCAGGAGAGTGGCTGTTGATTTGCAGAAGGATCCATCTTCGGCTCTTCGAGCACATAGGACATTGTCGCCCCTAGTTCCGGGGGGGGGGGTACTTCTGTTCTAGCTTTATGAGCTTCTTTTGACGACATCTGATCCTCTTGATCTGACTTTGGTGCCTCTTGCTCGAGGGCTGCTTCAAATCTGGCCACACAGGCCTCATGTTGTAGTTGACCGTTGAACCTTCTGAATTCAAGTTCAAGGTTTGAAAGCGAAGGGGTCGAGTCTCGAGACCGAGAGTGATCCTAAGCTGCACAATCTCAAGAGTGATTCACACAGGTCTTCGCAAGACCGCGCAAAACATTTTTTTTGAAAGTTTTTAAAAAAGCGACAGATCGCTCGCGCTGAAGACAGTGTCGGACCAATCTGGATCAAAGCTAGGGTCCTTCTCAGTACTCACGCTGACAAGCATGATTTCATTCATTAAGGGCTTAGCACGCCTCTCTTTCTCTTATTTTGATCAAAGTTTTGCAAACCCCGAGGAATTCCTTCCTCTTTGTTTTTATCACAATGTTCAAAAAGTTTTGAAAAACTTAGGTCAATGCAATAATTTTGGGGCATAGAAGAGCAGGCAAAGAGCACTGTCATTTCATTCAAACTTCTGGCATAACTGGCACAAGGCAGAAGTGAACACAAGGATGTGAAAATCACTGCTGTCCATTCAAAGTCTGCTGGCACAACTAGCTCCCTGGCAGAAACAGACTCAAAACAAAACGAAAAGACAAACACAAAACAAAAAATGGTGATGTCCGAGGTAACACCCCCCGGAATCACCCGACTCCTATACAACAGGACTGACTCGATACAACAAGACAGACCCAAAACAAAAGAGACTGACTCAAAACATAACAACAAGACTGACTCAATACCCAAGTCAGAATGCAAAATAACAGCACTTGTACATTGCTCAAAACAGTGCATGCCATTCACCACAGCTGGAGTAAAATCGAGCGCCACCCGCAGCTGGTTCATCCCCCTAATCACATCGCATTATCCCCCAAGTTCACCGATCCAGTGCCGATAGACTTTGCAGGACCTGGTGCGGCAATGACCCCTTTGTCAAACAGATCTTGTACATCATGGCGCAGACGAAAGCAACTGTCGGTGTCATGACCGGTTTGCTGATGGTAGGCACAGTATTTAGTCTGGTCATGCTTTGCAGGGATAGGATCGGGTAGGGGCCGTTGTTCCAACGGTTTCAAATGTCCTTCCCGGAGTAAGACCTCTAGAGCCTTTGACAGAGGCATATGAAGTGGAGTGAAAACCCTCTTGACTCGGGGTGGATATTTGGCCGTCTGTGAGTTACTCCCGGACGCACCGGTGAATGGGGTAGCCTTTCTTGATGTAGTGGTAGTGACCATGCCCACTTCAGGAGATCTTGCAGCTGCATCACCACTGGTGGTCACATTCGAACTGCGGGAAAACGCCCGCCTAGGCTGCTCTTTCTCCTGGTCAATAAGGCCCTGCTTCATGGCATCCTCGATCTGTACGCCCATCTCATGCAAATCTGAAAAGGTAGGGAAGGGGAGCACGATCATTTTCTGCATTAGTTTGGGCTGGAGGTTGCGCACAACCATCCGTATTTGATCCTTATCCGTTGGCCTAATGGTCATCATTGAGGCCTTGGCCCTCCAGCGGGTTACAAAGTCAGAGAAACCCTCTTTCGGCTCTTGCCTGGTCGTCTCGAGATCACGGGTTGTGATCTCAATCTGGGTATTGTATGAATATTGTGTGACGAAGGCCTCGGCCATCTCCTCCCAGTTTCGTTTCACTGAATCCTCCAATTTGGCGTACCAGATGGCTGCAATACCCGACAGGGTCCTGCCAAAAAGGGAAAGCTTCTGTAATCTTGTCAAGCCCATTGGGCGCAGAACATCTGAAAACAAACTCAGGTGGACCATGGGATCTCCTGACCCGTCAAAACGGTCGATGTGAGGCATTTTGAACCTGTCCGGCAATGTCACCACCGAATCAGTATATCCATTCCAATGTCCGGGATGGAGTTGACTCCCTGAGATTTCTTAAACATCTTCTCAAGTTTGCTCAATTTCAATGTCGTAGGGTCGACCTCGAACTCGAAGGGAGAGTCTGGCAGATTGGTAGGTGCTTTGGATAGCTGGGGTAAAATTGGGGGCGGAGCAGGCCCTACCGGAATGTCCGTACCCTCCTGGACATTTGGCGTCTCCCCAGGTGCTGGAATTCCTGCTGGGGGAGGAATTGTTGGGAAGCAGACGCGCCGCTTTGCTGTTGCAGCCTGGTGATGAGCTCAGCCTGCTGAGCCATGATTGCAGCCTGCTGCTTGGAAAATTCTGCTTGGCGGATAGCGT
>JAPPVO010001672.1:0-23456 GCA_030407325.1 Camellia japonica | reverse complement strand
ACAAGTTTTACAGAAAATAAAACTGCCTAACAATGTGCAATGTGCTACAACTACTAGTAAAAAGGTAAATAAAACAGGAAACAACTGCATCAATGCTCTCAAGAGCAGGAATAAGAGGCCCTCTTCATCCTCTTCTGCGAAGTAGCCTCTGCACCACCGGCACCATCTGAGTCGGAGCTGCCATCCTCGGAACCCTCCTCAGCCTCATCTCCACTACCGGAACCGGGATCAGAGCCACCCTCTCTGTCAGCAGATGTCTCTGACTGGGGATCTGCAGCCTCCTCCTCCTCTATGATATGCGCCCTGCGTCTGCCTCGTCCGCGAGACGACTCCCCTCTCCCAGCCCCTCGAGAAGGCCTAGATGGCCCAGCTCCTCGGGAAGATCCAGATGGCCCGGCCTGTGACTGAGCATACACTGGAGGCATCTGAAAATGAAGAATGCAGTTTGAATACATCAGCCAAAACATGTATATCAGATATAGATGCAAACAAACTACACAGAGTGGGTGCATACAGGTACAATATGTAAATATGGTGTGTGTCAGATGTGCTCTACACAGGCAACCTATCAATGCAGTAAAATGTTCAAAATCAGCATGTCATCAGAAGTATGATAAATGCCAGAAAACTAAAGGGTACCTGGAAACCCATGATGGACAACTGCGCCTCTCTCCGCAGGACCATGCCCTCAAGTGAGGCTACCATCCCGAGCACCTCATCCATGTACTCCCTGGGTGGCTGCAGAAACAAGCTCAAGTCATCAATGAGTAAACAAATGCCAAAGTATCTGTGTGATAAATGGAAAACAGCGGAACATACTGGTGGTGAGTCAGGGTCACTGACATATCGGTGGCTAGGCATCGGAGGCTCTATCGGAATCGGAATCGGAATCGGGGAGGTGGTCCCATATTGCCATCCCATCAACTCAGTCGGCATATCTGGCCATCCAGGATAATGATGAGTCGGAGGAATCGGGGGAACCAGTCCACCCCCACCTCTAGATGTGCCAGCCCTGCTGGTGGAAGGGACACCTGCAGCCCGAGCCCTCCTCGATGAGGGCATACCACCAGACCTCCTCGTCGGGGTATGGACTCCCGTTAGCGGAGGCATCAAGTAGGTGTGACGGTAGGTCGCGTACTCCCCCTGCTCCAAATGTAGGAAGGCATTGGTACCTAGCATAGCATCAACGACATCCTGGGGAGAGAGCCTATCAGCGATCCGCATATCGTCTGGGGGCGCTGAAGGAATGTCCTGCTCAGGGTGGCCCCATACCTGACGCAAGAAGCGATCTCCCAAAAACCAGGCCCTCCCAACTGGCCCCTCAAACAAGATCCTATACCGAGAGGCCCCCCACGCTCCGGCAAAATGGAATCGGAGGTCTCTGCCTAAAGGCGCCCAGGGCTGCCACGTGATCTGCGGATAACCAATGCATAAGCTGATCAGAAATTGTGAATGTGCAAGATAAATCAAAGCCATGAAAACATGGAGAACTGAGAGTTCTAAAATACCTCCGATGACCGCACTGTGTCAAAGTACTGCCGTAAATAAGAAGGACTCTCGAGTCTCGCCGGTATGGCCTCGAATACGAGTGAATATGGGGGTCGTGAGGCACCTCCACTATAAGCTCCGGAGCCAAGTGTCGGGAAGTATGCGTAGACCCATAACTGTGAGAAACAGGAGCAATATCATCAGAATACAGAGTGCTGAGTGCAGGTGTAGACACCCCATTTTTGACCGTCCTCAAGACTTGGACGTCACCGTTTGAACACTCGGTGATTATCCATGTTTGTGTTCGTTTGGAGTTCCCGGAGGTCTCGGCTACGCGCCTTGCCTCAGGATCTCCGGACTCGACTGTTTTGTGTCTGGTTTTGCACCAAACACTTGTATTTTGCCTTGGAGGGGCAGGGAATGCCTTGTGAGGCATCCACACACACCACCGGCACTAGCTAGAGGCCACCGGCTGGTTTTTGTTGCCACCGGCAATAAATATTGCCGGTCGGCACTCTTTGTTGCCGGCCGGCACTCAATTTTGTCAAAATGACATTTTTGCCCAGCCGACTACTGTTCAGCTGCTTTTTCAGATATTTTATTACAGCTGTCTAGCATTGGCTCTCCCTCCATACACGTGTATGGAGGGATGTCCCTCTTGGTTGCTTAACTTGTAAGCATTACAAGTTTGGCTCCTCTATAAGAGGAGCCCTTCCCCTTGGCTTTAGGGTTGGCTTTTTAGTAGAAAACAACTCAGAGCAAGCTCTGGTTTTAGGGTTTGAGTTCCATTCATATCCTATCTCTATATCTCCCTTGTGTGTGTTCTAGGTGCTTTGTGTCTTACTATTGCACACAAACACCTAGTCTTTCACTTTTTCTTGGTTTCTTCAAGGACCAGAGCTTGTTCTTGAGGTCCTTGGTTGGATTTGAGCTCAAAGAAGCAACAATATCAACATTTGTGAAGAAGGTCAACAAGGGTAAGAAACTAGTCCTTTTTACCCCATTTTTGCATCCTATTTCTACCTATCTTAGAGCTGTTTTTGTGCTTAGTGTTTAATACAAAAAAGTTCTGTTTTTAGGCCCTCTTGATAGTTTATTAAGAGTGTTTTGTGCTTTGGGGAAGTTTGACCACCCTTAGGCCTTGAAAGGCCTCATTTTGTGCATTTTGTGCAAGTTTCGAGACTTTGGTGTTTGGGCCTCTTCACCACTGAAATCTTGAGGGATTTCAGTGGTGGAGATGGTGCCTTGAAGTCTCCAAAAGGGAGGGCCACCCCCTCTCCTTGTTGTCCTTGAAAGGGACCATTTTTGGTCTCTTAAGGAAGTCTTTGTTCAAGTGTGTGTTGAGCATGCCATGGCTGTATTTTATGCTTATATTGCCATGTTATAACTTTGTATTAAGTTGGTTTTGGCACTCCATGCATGTTTAGTATAGTTGCCATGTAATGCCTCCTTAATCCCTTAACATGCCTTAGGTTGTGTGCCTTTGTTTTAGCATGTTTTAGGCTTAGATTTGTGAAGTTCTTATGCTTATTTTGCCATGCTTTAGGTCTGTCCATAGTTGTTTGGATCGATTTTGGCATGCTTAGTATAGCTCCTTTGCATTTGTGGCTTGCCGGGCTTATGCGCCTCAAGTATGTGAATGTGTAGCTTGTGTTGCTTGCATCGTTTTGGTGGTTTGGAACCATCCAACATGTAATTTCAGTCCCTTTGGCATGCTCATATGCTTGCCTTAGTTGCCTCTTTGTTGCTTTGAGAGCATGTGTTGGATGCCCTATGTTTTGACCATTGAGCATGCCTTTGAATTTGAGCCACTTAGATGCCATCTAAGTAGTCCTTTGGGCTTGATTTTGTGTGCTAAAAACTCTGATTTTAGTTGCTTAAGTCTTGCCATGTTAGGTCTTGTTAAGTGTAGTTCATTACCTCTTTGGTGAGCCTTGAATATTTGGGCCATTTGCATGCTTTTGTTTATCTTGTGAGTTGGTTTGGCACCTCTTCTAACATGATTTTAGAGCTTAACTTGCATGCTAATTGTTCATATTTGTGCCCTTTTAAATGTGTTTAAAAGTTCCCCCATTATGCTTAAGTATTGGACCATGAGTGCTTGCATGTGTGTGTGCATTTTGGCCTTCACTTCCTTGGTTTTGGCCACTGATTTTAGGCCTAATTAGAGTTGCCTAAGATCATGTTTAAGTCCACATTTTCATTGGTTGCATGCTTGCTTTGTATGCTTGTATAAGTGCCTTGCATTGTCCATATTGCATGCTAGCCAACATGTCTAGGATTGCATTGCATTGTGCATGCTTGCCTCTTGAAGTGAGGTGATAGAGGTTAGGCTCCCTTTGTGTTTTATATGGTTTGCATTCATTTGACATGAAAGTGCACACTTGATTCTTTAGGCCATCATGCATAGAAATGCGTGTTGGCCCGAGAATCGAGGCACATCCTCCCTTGAGTCATTAACATGATAGGAGTGTGATTGGTGCATAATGGCTTGAATTGTATTGCCATGCAAGTTTTGCCCTCTGCTGCTGTGAGTTGCAGGTTCTGCAGGAACTTATTGCCGGCCGGCAGTATTTAGTGCCGACCGGCAGTCAATAGACAGCCGATGGATTCATTTTGTGCCGGTGACCACAAATTCACTGCCGGTGATCATTCTACTTGGCCGGTGATGATTCCCAGTATCCTGAGAGGCATCCTTGGACTTTGGCAATTTTCAGAAGGGCAAAGCAGGGAAAACAGAGGCAGGCTAGGCATGGCAGTGCAATTCCGAGCGGAATCCGAGCGCGCATGCATTGAGCCCTCCCCGAGGCGGTTTACTGTTTTTCTTAGCTAGTTAATTTGTTAATTAATTAGGCAATTTGTAATATTTAATTAGCTTGCGTAGTTAATTAATTGTATATTCTTTTGGTCCCTCCGTGAGGGCAAATCTGTAATAAGTGTGCGTGAGTGGTGTGTATGTCTTCCAACCCCCACTTCTTTCTTCCTTTTATTTACCTGCTTATATGGTAGATTAGGGCACGTTTATTTTAGCATACCTTATGCAATGCATGCGTGCATCCATGCATTTGTTGACATGCACCGGGCTCGGTACATCACGCTAACCGCATTGTATTTCAAATTCCAAATTGAATACTTGTTACATGTAGCATTTCACATGCCATTTTAGGGTTAGCCGAGCCTGTCTAATTACACCATTGCTTGCGTGCATTAGTCACTTAACATGAACTAGACATGCATGTTTGCTAACTAGTTTGTTGTTTTGGCACGGAGTACGATGTAAGTTTTACGCTTTAGCATCTCGCATGCGTGTGAATGTTAACATGACAGTAGGCTTACCATGTGGCTAAATGCTTATATGAGATAAACTGTTTGAATGCCTGTGGGTGGAGGTTGGATTGCTTGAGTTGGAAAAACTCGTTGAAATCCGTGTTTTAGCCTACTTGCGAGTAGCAAATTCCAAAGCCTTTTCAAAACGAACGGATATGCAATGCTTATTTCCAAATTAGGCAATCTAGTCTATACTTGTTTGCTGTGCGCATAACATAGTAATTCTAGGCTAATAACCGGAATAAGAACACATAACGTTTTCAAAATCGGATATCACGGTTAGTAGAGGCCGGTCTTCGGACCGGCGAAAGGGGTGCTCATAGCTGACCTTCCCCGATCGTACCCAAGCTCCCGAGCCAAGACATTTGGTGATGACGGACACGTGGCCTTCGGCACCGAGTCAGGGTTTCCTAAATTTCCCATTTTAAAATATTTAGGTGGCGACTCTGTATCTGGCAAAGCAGTCCATGTTTGGCACTACTTTTCAAAAATCTGTTTTTCTTCAAAACGATTTGCCAGAGTTGGACTCTTTGGTTCAGATTAAGAACCGCAACAAAAACAAAACAAAGGGAGTCCGAACTGTAGAGTGAGGCCCCAAGGGCGCGTCTACAGTTTCTGGCGACTCTGCTGGGATTTTAGAGAGCTTGACTCGAACTCGTGATATCCTGTTTTGATTTCATTTATGTGTCCTTTGCATTGCATGTGCATTGGTGCGCCTAGGACACCGTGTTGGCCATCTGCTATTCCTGAGCGGTTTGCTGGAGGCTTGTCTTGTCAAGGCATGACCATAAGGCTGACCGGTTGCGGGCTCTGCCAGTATGGGAACACAAACCCCGGTTTTACCGGGGCACCCTTTTTGACCATTCGACCTAGTGCATATTCGGATCCATAGTGACCATTCCAAACTAGGACAGGTTGCTTACCCGATATAGGTTGTTTGAAACCGCTGTGTGCGTAGTGAAACCCTAGCTCCTGACAAAATAGGACAGGGAAACCCTACCCCAACATAGGGTGTTTTGCTCTCTTTTACCTGCTATGTGCTTTTAGAGTGTATCTCTGCAGGGAACGCACATATCAGTTTGCGAAGTTTGAGCATCAGGCCCGAGGGCACTAGTATTAGTGTTGTTGAGAATCAGTTATGTCTGCGGGTATCAGTTCAGTTTTGAACAGTGATTCTGGAGAACAGTGATTAGTAGTAGAGTGCAGTTGTTCGGCTACACCCGTGTTTGATCTGTTTGGGGCTGAAATACTGCTTGTTTTTCCGTTTCAGTTCAGAGATTCAGAGAATCGATCCAGAACAGCTAGTGTCTTCTCCTGGCTGAGGCAGGACTTAGCATGACGCAGAATTCAAAAGAGATCGTGGTCATGACGGCCGCGTTGGATCAAGGAATCACCCTACACAGTGAGACTACTGTTGATATGCCGCATCCACCCAGATCGCCGGCTGCGCACCCAGTTTGGCCCCTCACTATATCAGGCTCGCGAGCCTACTACATTTGAACTAATGGGAATGATAGGTGATCTTCAAAGATCCGTGGCGGATCTCGCCTATGGGATGTCAGCTTCACCGCCAGCCACACCGTATGTCGGGAGCTTTGTACCCCAGGAGCCCCCGCTGTTGGGCCGAATTGTTATTGAACTTAGTCAACCAGAGATGGCCCCCAGTTACAACAATGACATGTCAACACCAACTCAAATCCTAGATCAGGCTGAGGCCCGAGACAAAGGTAAAATGAAGACAGATGCCGACCCTATCGAACAACTGCTGTGGGCAGTCGAGGCTTTGAAAGCCGGGGGAATGAACAAGCAACAAATATCTGCAGTTGTGACAAAAGCTGTGGAGGATGCTTTCCCCACTCCGCCTGAGGGCAGTTCCAGCCAATCAGAGAATCGGGATAGGCCCCGTCATGCCAAAACAGTTCTTCCCCCTCCTAACCTTGCATCCGGAAAGGATCAGAAATCCAAGGCCGCCCCCGCCGATCCGTTCGCTAGTGCATCTAGCAAGAGTGCTCAGGCTCCAAAGTACCTGCCTCGAGGGCGCAGGGTCTTCCATCCTCTCTACATGCCTTTGTCTAGGCACTTTTGATTTTGGCCAAAAAGGGCATCTTACACCTCTTGAGCCCCGACCCCTTCCGAAGAATCTCCCTGCTACTCATGACCCTGCTCAGTACTGTGCGTACCACCAGCAGACAGGCCACCCTACCGACAATTGCTTTCGCCTCCGTCATGAGGTGCAGATTTGATTGACAACGAGGTTATCCTCCCCGCCTACCTCGGCCAAGTCAGTCACTACAGAGTTCTTGGATTTGAGGATACCGATAGTGCAAGCATGTAATCAGGAAGTGAACCACCTGCGGGCGACAATTGCATATTTTGATGTGGCGTTCTGGCACGCATTTTTGAGCATCTACGGTCACTAATTTTGTAAATTCTGACTTGGGTGTCGAGTCAGTCTTTTGTTTTGTTTTGAGTCTGTCTCTCTGTATTGAGTCAGTCTTTTTGCTTACAGGGTCTGTCTTGTTGTAATGAGTCAGTCCCTCTTGTATAGTATACCAGGTGATTCCGGGGTTGTTGCCTCGAACGCCGTTTTGTAATTATCCTTTGTTTTTCCTTTTTGAGTCTGTTGCTGCCAAGGAGCCAGCTATACCAACAAACTTGAATGAAACAGCTGTGGCTATCACGTTCCGTACTTGTTGCTATTTGAGTCAGCCGTGCCAGAGGATGTGAATGGAACGACAGTACATACCACCTACTCTCTTGTGCCTTAAACATCGTTGTAATGACCTAAGCCTTTCGTAAAACCCTTTTCGAACACTGCGGTGATGAAAACGAAAAGGAAGGAATTCCTCGGGTTTTGTAAACTTTTGATCATTTTGAGAGAAAGAGAGGCATGCTAAGCTTTTAATGAATGAAATCAGGCTTGTCGGCGTGAGTACTGAGAAGGATCTTGGTTCGATCCAGACTGGTTCCACACTATCTTCAGCGCGAATGATTTGTCGCTTTCTTAAAAACTTTCAAAAACGAAATGTTTTGCGCGGTCTTGTGAAGACTTGTGTGGAATCGCTCTTGAGATTGTGCAGCCCAGGATCGCTCTCAGCCTCAAGATTCAATTTATCTGTTGCAAACTGGAATCCGTTCAAAACATTCAACAGTGCCATGAAACGCCTGTGTGGCCCATTTTGAGGCAGCCCTCGAGCAAGAGGCGTCAAAGTCAGATCAAGGAGATCAGATCCCACCGGCAAGGCTCGTGAAGCAACCGTGATGGACTTTTCTGCAAATCAACACAACAGTCATTCTCCTGGACACAAGGCTTCAATCTCAAAACCATTTGGCATGGGCTTGCTACACTTTTACCCTTTGAGAGGCTCGCTGGACCGAAAACCCGGAAGGGCGGCCCAGGCAAAAGTTAGAGCAAAAAAAAAAAAAGGAAATAAAAAGAAATAAAAAAGAAGCAAAAAGGAGAAAAAAGAACAAAAAATATCAAAAGAAAGAAAAGAAAAGAACAAAGAAAGCAAAAGAAAAAGAAAAACATAGCTCGCAAGGTCGAAAACCCGCATTGGGCACCTTGGTAAAAGTTAGAGCCTAAACAGTGAAGGTTAAAATACCCGAGTGTACCTTAACCGGAACTACGTAAGGCTTGATTCCCATGTTTGGGATACGTAGGCAACTTCATCCTGAAGTCCAGCCCCCAACGCTTCCATAGCGTCTCTCCATGTCATGGTTTTGATCACTTTTGCCTCCTCTGAATCCAACGTCTCGATCGCAGCAACCGGGAACTACGTGATTAACTTCCTCTCGAAGTCCAAACCACCAACACCTTCCAGGTGACTGTATCCATATATTGATTCAAACCGTCTTCGTCTCCTCCACGTCCAAGGGTCCGATCGTCATCAACGAGGACTGGCTTACAGCATGCCGCGGCATCATCCAAACAAGGGGCAACTTTCCGTTGTCATGCATTGCCATAAGTTACCCCGAGTTGCCGTCCAAACCAGGGACAACTTTCCATTGCCTTATCCCCCTTTAAGCCAGGGGCAATTTCCATTGCCTCCTGTAGACTCCCCGAACGCATCCCAGGGAGGGTTAAGTCCCGTTCCGTTCTATTGGTCACTACAGTTCAAAGGACTCAAATTGTTCACGGTTCTTAATCTGAACCAAAGAGTCCAACTCTGGCAAATCGTTTTGAGAAAAACAGATTTTTGAAAAAAGTGCCAAAACTGGACTGCTTTGCCAGATTACAGAGTCGCCACCTAAATATTTTTTATAAGGGAATTTAGGAAACCCTGACTCGGTGCCGAAGGCCACGCGTTCGTCATCACCAAAACTTGGCTCGGGAGCTTGGGTACGATCGGGGAAGGTCAGCTATGACACCCCCTTTCGCCCGGTCCGAAAACCGGCCTCTACTAACCGTGATATCCGATTTTGAAAACATTATGCGTTCTTATACGGTTATTAGCCTAGATTTACTACGTTATGCGCACAGCAAACAAGTATAGACTAGGTGCCTAATTCGGAAATAATCATTGCATATCCGTTTTGTCTCGAAAAACGTGTTGGTTTTGCTACTCGCAAGTAGGCTAAAATACGGATTTCAATGAGTTATTCCAACTCAAGCAATCCAACCTCCACCCACAGGCATTCAAACAGTGTATCTCATATAAGCACTTAGCCGCATGGTAAGCATACTGTCATGGCAACATTCACACGCATGCAAAGTGCTAAAGCATAAAAACTTACATCGTACTCCGTGCCAAAACAATAACCCGGTTAGCAAACATGCATGACCTAGTTCATGTTAAGTGGCTAATGCAACACAGGCATAGATGCAATCTAGAGTAGGCTCGGCTAACCTAAGCATGGCACGTGAAATGTTACAACTATCACGTATTCAAATTGGAATTGAAAATATGATGCAGTTTGTATGATGTACCGAGCCCGGTGCATGTAAACAAATGCATGGATGCACGCATGCATTGAATAAGGTATGCTAATTTAAATGTGCCCTAATCTACCAACATAAGCGGGTAAATAAAAAGGAAGAAAGAAATGGGGATTGGAAGACATACACCCACTCACACACACTTATTACAAATACGCCCTCACTCGAAGGGACCGAATAATAATACAGTCCAAAAGAATAAATGAATAAATTATTACACTAAATTATTATAAATTAAACCAAATAAATGAAAGAAATGGAGCCTCAGCCCTGCCTCGGGATGCGCGAATGATGCATGCTCGATCCAGCTTGCCCGGAAAAGCCTACACCGTGTCACTGCCACCTCTGTTTTTACTGCCCCGTCTCTCCAAAAAAATACCAAAGTCCCAGGAAACCTTCCTTGTGTTCTGCTGAGTGCCACCGGCTGGAGGAAACTACCACCGGCTGCTTGTGGTGGCCGCCGGCTGCAAAATGGTCTATCGGCCAGCAATACAGTGCCGGTCGGCACTCTTTCCTGCCGGTCGGCACAAAATTCCTGCAGAAGACAGTTTGACAGCAACAGCAGGCAGCAGTGCATGGTATTGGATTTTTGAGCATATTTATGCATGGCCAATGCTTCCTATCATGAATGGGACTCAAGGAACATGGCTCTTGGTTCTAGGGCTATCAATTGTGCACCTTGGTGCATGATAGCCTAAGATACCAAGGTTGCATTTCAATGTAAAAATGCATGCAACACAAACATGAGAATTAAGTCCCTATCATGTTAATATCAAGGGCCCTAATGACATGGGAATTGAGGTGTGTTTTGTCACTTAAGGTACAAACACCCCTCACCTCCCACACTTGGTTTGACACCCCAAACCAAGTAATGAAATGCAATTCAAGCAAGCATGTATCAACAATGTATTATGGAACTAGGATGCTAACACATTAAGTACCACATAACCAACACATTAGTCATGCAAAATACTAGAGTGTACAAGATGCTAGTGTGATGCAAACATGAGCCAAGTATGCAATGGAATCAATATGCTACAACACCTAGTGGACCAAGCATGCAACTAGCATGTGATGAGCATATAATGATGGTCTAACCACAATGAGGCAGCCCTCAAAACTCCCCAAAAACAGTAGCAAAATGATGACCAACACTCATGCAAGCATGCAAGGCAATAAGTCCAAAACCGAAGGCACCAAAGAGAGCACCTTATTACCATTTTCAAAACCATTCATGATATGAATTAGGCCACCAACAACAGAATATTAGCATGCAAAATTACACCTAAACCCCCCACATGGCAACCCCAAAATGCCTTAAGTATGCAAGCATGCACAATGCCAATTCCTAGACATACTAGAGCACACCCTTAGAGCATGAAATAGGCTACATATACAAACATTCAAACATGATTTATGGACTGAAATAAGGTCACAAATGATGCCAAATCATGAGGATGATCAATGTTGAACATGCTAGGGGCCAAAGTACATAAGGCTTACAAGCCTAAAATACAAAACAACTATGTCAAGCACACCATACATGACAAAATCAGTGGCTCACAGCCCTAAAACATGGCAAATCAAGACCAACATCTTCAAGATGCTAAGCTAAAAACATGGAGATACATGAGGCTAAACACATGGCATGTCTCTAAGCAAAATGGGACATTACAAAGCAAGTATGGGAAGCATGTTAAGGGCCATGAAACCAACCTTAGATAGAGGTATAACATGACCTAAAACACTCAAAAAAAATTCTGAAATGAAGCCAAATGCAAGCAAGCACACATGCTACCTCATGAGCCAAAAATGGAGGCCAAAGAGGACAAAGGGGAGAGGGGTATCCCTCCCCTATTTGAGACTTGAAAGCACCTCCCTCACCACTGAAAACCCACTGGTTTTCAGTGGTGAGAAGACCAAAACACTGAAGTTAGACAATGCTCCAAAAAAGGCACAAAAGGACCAAAACAAGGCCTAAAAGAGTGAGGCTTTTACTCAAATACAAAAGTGACCTTAATGAAAGTTCTTAAGCAAGTAAAAACAAGGTTTTTTATGTTAAACACAAATCCAAAAACACAAAGCAAGAGGGGTAGAAAGTTGTTGCAAAAATGGGGAATCTAAAGTGATGTTCTTACCCTTGAAGATCCAATGAAGAACAAAAGGTCCAGCCCTCTTCTAGTGATCAAAACCAGTCCAAAATCACACAAAACAAACCTCCAAGCCTCCCAATCTCGGATTAAGGTGTAGTAGTGTGTGTAATGGTGCAAAAGTAAGGTGAAATCACACTTTTTGGTCCAAAAACGCACACACAAGAGGAGAGAGAGGGAAAATATAGAGAGAGGAGATATATGACAGAGGTATAGATACACAAGCTCTGGTTTTTCTATCTCAAATGGCTAACCCTTGAGCAATGGAGAGGGGTGGTCTTTATATATGCCAAGACCAAGCCAAGACTTAATGGCTAAGCAAAGGAAAAGGCTCCAAGGGGTCAAGGGGGTGCAAGGCTTCTTCGAGAAGCCAAAACAGCTGGCCAAGCTTCTCCCAAGAAGCTTGGCCAAAAGGGGTCAAGCTTCTAGAAGCTTGAAGGGGTTCAAAGGCAAGGGGGTCAATCCTATGCACGGGGAGGGGTGATGGTGTAATCCAGCTGGCACAGCTGGCATGCACCATCCTCAGGGGGGTTCAGAAGGGTCACCGGCCAGCCAAAAACGTCACCGGCACAAAAAAGTGCCGGTCGGCACATATAGTGCCGACCGGCCAAAGTTTTTGAGAAAACAGTGCCGACGGACAAAAGGGAGTGCCGGTGGGGTGTGGTGAGCCGGTGGGATTCAGGATAGCTAACAAGCCTCCCCCTACCCTCAAATGCAAAAACACAAGTGTTTGGTGCCAAAAACCGAACACGAAGCAGCCGAGTCAAGAGGTCCTGAGACGAGGCGAGCTGCCGAGGCCTCCGGGAACTCGAGACGAACACAATCATGGATAATCACCGGTGTCCAAGCGGTGACGCCAAGTCTTGAGGACGGTCAAAAATGGGTGTCTACACCTCCGATCCGAGGTTGCATATCTCAGTGGTAAGTTCCGCGCTCGTTGAGCGTTGACTCTTTGCGAAAAATAGTTTTTGAAAATTTTCACTAAGGTTGATGAATTTTCTCGAAAACTATTTCATTTTTCAAAATTGGACCATGTTTGGACCCAAAAGGAGAATTTTCAGTGCTCACAGCCGATTCACATGATTTTCATCAATCAAAAATCGAATAAGTGTGTTAATCTGACTCTCATTCTTGATCAAAGCTGTTTTAGAAAACAAAAAATGGTCAAAGTGACGAACTAGGGGCACAGTTGAGTCAGGTCTTCTGTCTTTCCCTCGTCAACATACTCGCCGGAAAGGCGCTCCATTCGTCAGAAGAAATAGCCGTGAGCTAACAGTGCTGGTGTGAACCGCGACTTCCTATTCATCCGTTAATCACCCTGGGAGGGATGAAAAATGAGAGATAAGAATAGAGAGGTGTAAGCAGAGAGAGAAGTGAGCAAGAAGGTTTTGAGAGAAAAACCAAGCCTGAGGGCCGAGTGATGTGAGTATCACAAATCAGAAAGGGCGGGAAATAATACCCGGAGGAATTGGCTCCTCGAAATTTGAGGTCTTTTTGCAAACATGTCCGTGTGTCGTGTCTTTTGATTTGTCGGTCTCAATCTTGGCTTTGAGTCTTTTCCGAGTGTGTCTCGTTGTGTTCAGGTCGTGTGCCTTTTGTTTCTTTGTTTGAGTCCCTCCGCTGTGTTCTGTGGTAGACTCGATACCCCGGTTGTGAAACCCCTTTTCCAAAGATTAATCGTTTGTGCTCAGGATGCTGTGCCATTCTCTACATTCGTGCGAAGCAGGAGAAAGAAAGGGAAAATTTGGGACATCCGAGTGTGTTTCAACTGCAACCGTGTCAGTTTTGTGATCCGTCTTGTCAGATTGGGTTATTTGTTCAAGGTTTGCTGTGTGCAGAATGAACCAAGTGCTGTGTTATGGGCTGCATGCAGACTAATCCCCAGCAGAGTATGGGCTGTGTGTCCAGGTTGAGTAGTGGTTTGTATGAGTTGTTTGCTGTTAGTTGGTTGGTTATCCGATTATTACAGTGCAAGTGCTCAATTTTCAGACAACAGATCAATATCATTTACATTTGAGGTGTAATATGATGCAATACAGTGCAAGGTATGAAATATACACAAATGTGAACACTTTTTTTCAAACAAAAAGTTTGTTTCATTTCATATCATCTTTTCAAGTACATAAATTTTGGAAACAAAATCTGCCTGCGGCAGTACAAAGTACCCTAACTACTAACAAAAAGGGGAAAGTGCAAAAAAGAAACAAAAAGCAGCAAAATCTGTATCAAATGTCAAAAATGACTCTGAGGTTGTCAGTCAGTCCTAGTCCTCTTCCTGGACGAGGGTCCAGGAGCGTCATCAACAGGGGCACCACTAGGGGCATCACCGTCTGAGCTCGAGTCCGAGCCATCATCGGTCTCCTCTGCCTCTGTCTCTGCCTCAGACTCATCATCCGGAACCGGAGCCCGCGAGCTGCTCCCGACATGAGTGCACCCCCCTCTGGTACGAGGATATGCTCTGCCATCCCGGGTAGAAATGGGAGGTCCAGCTGGAGCGCCGCCCACCGGAGGAATCTGGAAGGGAGGCTGAAAAAGCATGAAAGGTGAACACATCAGAATACTGAGAATACTGAGAGCAGTTTATCAGTGCAGAATGCAGTGTATGAGTACAGTGTATGTGAATGCCGTGAGCCGTAAATCAGTGCAGAATGCAGTGTATGAATACAGTGTATCAGATGCCGTGAGCAGTTTATCAGATGTTGTGCTATGCATCAGATTATGTGAAGCAGTTTGTGTATGGTTTGAGGCTGTGGTCAGGAAGAACATATCGGAATGCTGTAAAGGGCTAGGAGGTCGAATGTCCACTGTAGCATCCCCATCATGGAGGCATTCATCTCCAATGACTGCCGGGTGTACTCAGAAGACGCCTGCAAAAGTATCAGATGCATCAATATTCTGTGGAATATCAAATAAACTGAAATGAAATAACAGTGCAAGATGAAGAATGCAGTAATACATACCGGAGGCAAGTCGGGGACACCGACAAACTCGTGGTCAGCTGGTGGAGGAGCAAAGGGGATCTGATAGGTCGCCCCACCCTGTCCTCGGAAAGTCAAAGCAGCGGGCAGAGCAGGCCAACCGGTCCCTCGCCCTCGCTGAACTCCACCCCTGCCACAGACTCGAGCCTCCTCGGCGCTCCCCCTCCAGCTCCTGCTCCAGCCGCTGGCGCCACTGGTCCCTCTCTCTACTTGGCGGCCGCCACTCAGAGGTCGCATGATGAAGGTCCGGACGTACTCCGAGTAATCGCCCTCGCCTCTGAAGTGGTCTGCCTCCCAGCCGATGGTGTAATCTGCCATCTTGTAGACACCCCATTTTTGACCGTCCTCAAGACTTGGACGTCACCATTGGAACACTCGGTGATTATCCATGTTTGTGTTCGTTTGGAGTTCCCGGAGTTCTCGGCTGCGCGCGCTGTGCCTCAGGACCTCCCGACCCGACCGTTTGTGTTTGGTTTTGCGCCAAACACTTGTGTTTTGCCTTGGAAGGGGAGGGAATGCTTTGTGAGGCCTCCCTACACACCACCGGCTAGGGCTAGAGGCCACCGGCTGGCTAGAGATGATCGGCACTTTATTGTGCCGATCGGCACTCTTTTGTGCCGGTCGGCACAAATTTTGTCAATTGACATTTTCTGCCGCCGGGCTATACAGCTGCTTTATGAGATATTTTTAGCCAGCTGTATGCCTTTTGCCTCCCCTCCATACACGTGTATGGAGGGGATGAGTCTTGCTTGCTTAGCTTGTAAGTCATTACAAGTTCTATAAGAGGAAAGCTCTCCCTCTTGACTTAGGTTTGGATTTTTTAGAAGTGTTAGACATTGTTAGAGAGCTGGAGCTCTGGTTTTCCTAGGGTTAGAATAGATATACACTCTATCTCTCTCTTTCCCTTTGTGTTCTAGGTGCATAAGTTCACACTTTTGCACATAAACACCTACTCTTCCACCTTTTCTTGGTGTGTTCAAAAATCAGGGCTTATTCTTGAAGTTTTTGACTGGTTTGGAGCTCAAGGGACCAAGCACAACAACCTTTGTGAAGGTAGTCAACAAGGGTAAGAACTTCACTTTATTTACCCCATTCTTGCAACTTGTTTTTACTTAGTTTAAAACAGTTTTTGAGCTTAGTGTTTGGCACATAAAATTCTGATTTTTGACCCTCTTTATTGTGTATTAAGAGTGTTTGGAGGTTTGGGAAGTTTGACCCCCTTTAGGCCTTGAAAAGGGCCCTTTTTGTGCTATTTTGTGGAGATCCGGGACTGTCATGCTTGGACCTCTCCACCATTGAAATCTTGAGGGATTTCAGTGGTGGAGATGGTGCCTTAAAGTCCTAGGAAGGAGAGGGCCATCCCCTCTCCTTGTTGTCCTTGAAAAGGGCATGTTTTGCCTCTTGAGAGAGCACCATGTTGTTTTGTTTCTTGAGCATGTCTTAGTTGCATTTTTATGTTTATTATGCCCTAAATATGACATTGCTTTAAGTTGTTTTAGTACTCTATGCATGCTTTGTATAGTTGCTTTGTAATGCCCTTTTGTGCCTTAACATGTCTAGGTAGTATGCCTTCATTTCTAACATGCTTTAGGCCTTGATTCTTAGAGCTAGTATGCTCATTTTGCCATGTATGAGGTCTGTCCATAATCATTTTGGCCAATCTTAGCATGTTTAATGTAGCCTCTTTGTATTTGGCTTGTTGGCCTCAAGAATATGAATGTGTAGTGTGCTATGCTTGCATTGTTTGATGATATGGAATCATTTCATATGCTATTTCAGTCCCCTAGAGGTGCTTGTATGTTGACATTGCATGTCTCTTTGTGACTTCTTAAGCTTACGTTACATGCTCCATGCTTAGGCCCTATTGCATGCCTTAGATTCCATGTCATCTAGATGCCATCTAGGTGGTCATTTAGGCTTAGTTTTATGTGTTAAAACTCTGTCTTTAAGTGCTTGAGTATTGCCATTTTGGTTGTGCATAAATGTGCTTTAATGCGCCATTGGCTTGCCTTAAGTCTAAGGCCATTTGCATGCTTTGTTTAGCTTGCTTTGTTGCATGTTTTGGCATCACATTTCGCATAATTTTCAGAGCTTTATGTGCATGCTAGTAGCCCATGTTTAACCCCTTCAAGTGTGCTTGAATGTTGCTTGTTTATGCCTTGGGTTTGGTACCTTAACATGCGCATGTGTGTGTGTGTGTTTAATCTCCATTTGTAGGCATCATGGCCACTGATTTTAGGCCTTTTTTTGGATTGCTTAATTCATGCCTAAGTCTGTCATTTCATTGGTCTTCATGTTTGCCTTATATGCTTGTTTGTATGCTTGCATAAGTGCATTACATAGTCCATGTTGCATGCCTAGATAACATGCTTAGGGTTGCATAACATGAGCATGCATGCTAAGCCTCTTGAAGTGAGTTTGATAGAGGTTTGGCACCTTTGTTTGCATTGTATGCATTTTAAATCAAATTTGTACCCTTGGTTCTTAGGACCATCACGCATGGAAATGCGCGATTGGTGGTCCGGGAATCGAGGCACATGCCCTCTTGAGTCCATAGCATGATGAGGGATGTGCTTGGTGCATACATGCTTTGATTTGCATTGCCTTGCCTTTGGTTTCCTCTGCTGCTGTCAGTTGCAGGTTCTGCAGGGATAAAGGGCCGATCGGCACTCTTTAGTGCCGACCGGCTGCCTCTGGGCAGCCGATAATTAAATTTCAGAGCCGGTGGCTCCCTGCCAGCCGGTGATGCTCCCCAGTGCTCTGAGAGGCACTCTGAAGTTTGGGAATTTTCAGAGAAGGAGAGCAGAGGAAACAGAGGCACACTTGTCGGCAGTGCGGTTCCGAGCGAGTCCGGGCGTATGCGGCAGTCAGCCCTCCTTCCGAGGCATTTATCGCTTAAATAGATTAATTAATTAATTTATTTAATTTAGTTGATTTGTAATATTTAATTAGCTAGAGTTAGTTAATTATTTATTCGGTTTTGTATATTATTCGGTCCCTCCGTGCGAGGGCGAATTGTAATAAGTGTGCGTGAGTGGGTGTATGTCTTCCAACCCCCCATTTCTTTCTCCCTTTTATTTACCTGCTTTGATGGTAGATTAGGGCATACTTATTTTAGCATGACAGTATGAAAGCATGTTTGCATCCATGCATTTGTTTACATGCACCGGGCTCGGTACATCATACAAACTGCATCGCAATTTTCAATTCCGATTGAATACGTGCTACTCGCAATTTCACATGTCATATTTAGGGTTAGCCGAGCCTACTCTAGATTGCATCTATGCCTGTTGTTGCATTAGCCATTTAACATGAACTAGGTCATGCACGTTTGCCAACTAGTTTCTTGTTTTTGGCGCGGAGTACGATGTAAGTATTTATGCTTTAGCATATCGCATGCGTGTGAATGTTAACATGACAGTATGCTTACCATGCGGCTAAATGCTTATGTTAATAAACTGTTTGAATGCCTGTGGGTGGAGGTTGGATTGCCTGAGTTGGAACAACTCATTGAAATTCGAATTTTAGCCTACTTGCGAGTAGCACAAAAACCAACACGTTTTTCGAGACAAAACGGATATGCAATGTTTATTTCCAAGTTAGGCAATCTAGTCTATACTTTTGTGTTGTGCGCATCACATAGTAATTCTAGGTTAATAACCGGAATAAGAACGCATAAAGTTTTCAAAATTGGATATCACGGTTAGTAGAGGCCGGTCTTCGGACCGGGCGAAAGGGGGTGCTCATAGCTGACCTTCCCCGATCGTACCCAAGCTCCCGAGCCAAGATCACTTTGGTGATGACGGACACGTGGCCTTCGGCACCGAGTCAGGGTTTCCTAAATTCCCATTTTAAAATATTTAGGTGGCGACTCTGTAATCTGGCAAAGCAGTCCATGTTTGGCACTACTTTTCAAAAATCTGTTTTTCTTCAAAACGATTTGCCAGAGTTGGACTCTTTGGTTCAGATTAAGAACCGCAACACAAAAAAAGGAGTCCGAACTGTAGCATTCGAGGTCCCGCGGACGTGCTACAGTTTCTGGCGACTCTGCTGGGGATTTAGAGAGCTTGACTCGAACTCGTGATATCCTGTTTTGACTACGCTTATGTGTTTTTTGCATTGCATGTGCATTGGTGCGCCTAGGACACCGTGTTGGCCATCTGCTATTCCTGAAACGGTTTGCCGGAGGCTTGTCTTGTCAAGGCATGTCCATAAGGCTGACGGTTGCGGGCTCTGCCAGTATGGGAACACAAACCCCGGTTTTACCGGGCACCCTTTTCGACCATTCGACCTAGTGCATATCGAAATCCATAGTGACCATTCCAAACTAGGACAGGTTGCTTTACCCGATATAGGTTGTTTGAAACCGCTGTGTGCGTAGTGAAACCCTAGCTCCTGACAAAATAGGACAGGGAAACCCTACCCCAACATAGGGGTGTATTGGCTCTCTTTTACCTGCTATGTGCTTTTAGAATGCATCTCTGCAGGAAGAACGCACATATCAGTTGCAATCTTTGATATTGGTATTTGGCCCGAGAGCACCAGTGTCAGTTTTTGGGGAATCAGTTATATCCGCGGGTATCAGTTCAGTTTTGAACAGTGAATCTGGGGAACAGTGATTAGCAGTATAGTACCGTTGTTTGGCTACACCCGTGTTTGATCTGTCTGGGGCTGAAGTACCGTTTGTCTTCTGTTTCAGTTCAGAGATTCAGAGAGTTGGGCTAGGATAGCCAGTGTTTTCTTGCTGAGGCAGAATTTAGCATGATGCAGAATCCGGAAGAGATTGTGGTCATGACGGCCGCATTGAATCAGGGGATCATCCTACAAGATGAAACTACCGTTGACATGCCGCATCCGCCAGATCGCCGGCTGCGCACCCGGTTTGG
Organism: Camellia japonica; assembly: GCA_030407325.1. Taxonomy (NCBI): domain Eukaryota; kingdom Viridiplantae; phylum Streptophyta; class Magnoliopsida; order Ericales; family Theaceae; genus Camellia; species Camellia japonica. The sequence continues at coordinate 3,688 of JAPPVO010001672.1, read as the reverse complement.
GCCCTCAGCTGTATCAGGCTCGCGCCCACTACATTTGAACTAATGGGGATGATAGGTGATCTTCAAAGATCCGTGACGGATCTCGCCTATGGAATGACAGCTTCGCCGCCAGTCGCACCATACGTCGGAAGCTTTATACCCCAGGAACCCCCGCTACTGGGACGAATTGTGGATTGAACTCAACACAACCGGAGATGACCTCCAGTTATGGTAACAACGCATCAAACCAAGTTCTGAATCAGGCCGAGGCCAGAGATAAGGCAAGATGGAGGCAGATGCCGACCCTATCGAACAACTGCTGTGGGCAGTAGAGGCCTTGAAAGCTAGGGGATGAACAAGCAACAGGTATCCGCAGTTATGACAAAGCTGTGAGGGTGCTTTCCCCACTCCGCCTGAGGGCAGTTCCAGTCAATCAGAGAATCGGGATAGGCCCCGTCATGCCAAGACAGTTCTTCCCGCTTCCCAGCCCTGCATCCGAAAGAATCAGAAATCCAAAACCGCACCCGCTGATCCGTTCGCTAGCGCATCTAGCAAGAGTGTTCAGACTCCAAAGTACCTGCCCCGGAGCGCGCAGGGCCTTCCATCCTCTCCACATGCCTTTGTCTAGGGCACTTCTGATCTTGGCCAAAAAGGGGCATCTTACACCCCTCGATCCTAGGCCACTCCCCAAACCCCTTCCAGCAGGCCATGATGCCACTCAGTACTGTGCGTACCACCAGCAGTCAGGCCATGCCACTGATAACTGCTTCCGCCTCCGTCACGAGTACAAGATTTGATTGATAACAAGATTATCCTCCCGCCCATCCTCGGCAAATCCATCACTACAAAGTTCTTGGAGTACGAGGACACAGATACGGAGGACACAGATACCGTGAGTATATAATCAGCCAGATGAATTGCCTGTGGCAGTGTCTGGTACATTTTTGGATGTGGCGTTTGCACGCATATTTTTGAGTCTATCTATCGACGCCGACCTTGTAATTCTGACTTGGGTGTCGAGTCAGTCTTTTGTTTTGTCTTGAACCTGTCTCTATTGTTTTGAGACATTCCTTTTGTTTAAGGGTTGTCTAATTGTAATGAGTCAGTCCCTCTTGTGTAGAGTACCAGGTGATTTCGGGGTTGTTGCCTCAAACACCGTTTTTGTTTTTATAAACAGTTGTTTTTTGCTTTTGAGTCTGTTTTCTGTCAGGGAGCCATTTATGTCAACAAATCTGAATGAAACAGCCGTGGCTATCACGTTCCGTACTTGTTACTATTTGAGTTGCTATGCCAAGAGGATGTGAATGGAACGACAGTACATATCGCCTGCTCTCTTGCGCCTTGAACATCGTTGTAAATGACCTAAGCTTTCCATAAAACCCTTTTTAACACTGTGGTGATGAAAACGAAGAGGAAGTAATTCCTCGGGTTTTGCAAAACTTTGATCATGTTGAGAAAAAAGAAGAGCGCATGCTAAGCTTTTTATGAATGAAACCATGCTTATCAGCGTGAGTACTGAGAAGAAGACCTGGCTGACCCAGACTGGTTCCACATTATCTCAGCACGAGCGATTTGTCGCTTTCTTGAAAACTTTCAAAAACAAAATGTTTTGTGCGGTCTCGCGAAGATTTGTGTGAATCGCTCTTGAGATGTTGTAGCCTAGGATCGCTCTCCGGCCTCAAGATTCGATTTATCTATTGTAAACCCGCTTCCATTCAGAACATTCAGCTGTGCCATGAAACGCCTGTTGTTGGCCAGATTTGAAGCATGCCCTCGAACAAGAGGCCACCAAAAGTCAGATCAAGAGGATCAGATGTCGTCAAAAGAAGCTCACAAAGCAGAACAGAGTACCCCTCGACTAGAGGCAAAAAATATCCGATGTGCTCGAAGAGCAAAGATGGATCTTTCTGCAAGTCAACACCACAGTCACTCTGGGAGTTCATTCTCAAAACCATTTGCATGGACTTGCTACACTTAACCTTTGAGAGGCTCGCTGGGCCGGAAAACCCGGAGGGCGACCCAGGCAAAAGTTAGAGCAAGAAAAAGAAATACAAAAATACAAAAAGCAAAAAGTAAAAAAAAGGAAAAGAAGAAAAATGCAAAAAAAAAAAAAGAAAAGAAAAAAAATGCAAAAAAAAAAGAAGAAGATTGAAAGACAAAAAGAAAAGAAAAGAAAGAAAAACATAGCTCGCAAGGTCGAAAACCCGCATTGGGCACCTTGGCAAAAGTTAGAGCCTAAACAGTGAAGGTTAAAATACCCGAGTGTACCTTGACCGGAACTACGTAAGGCTTGATTCCCATGTTTGGGATACGTAGGCAACTTCATCCTGAAGTCCAGCCCCAAACGCTTTCATAGCGTCTCAGTCCATGTAATGGTTTTGATTAACCCATGCTTCTCTGAATCCAACGTCTCGACTGCAGCGACCGGGAGTTGCGTGACCAACTTCCTTCTGGAACCCAGTCACCAACGCTTTCAGGTGACTGTTGTCCATATATTTTTTGTGGCTGTCTTCGCCCGCTCCGCGCCTGAGAGCCGGTCGAGTTCAATCATCAATGAGCATGCCGCGGCATCATCAAACAAGGGAACTTTCCGTTGCCATCTCTATTGCCAAAGTTGCCCTCAGTCGTCGTCCAAACTAGGGGCAACTTTCCGTTGCCTTATATCCCTTTAAGCCAGGGGCAATTTCCCATTGCCTCCGATCCGAGGTTGCGTATCTCAAGGGTAAGTTCTGCGCTCTTGTTGAGCGTTCACTGTTTGCAAAAATAGTTTTTGAAAATTTTCACTGAAGTTGACTTATTTCTCGAAAACTATTTCATTTTTCAAAATGGGACCCATGTTTGGACCCAAAAGGGGAATTTTCAGTGCGCACAGCCTGATTCGCTATGGTTTTCAAAATCAAAAATTGCCCAACACGCGCTAAGCCTGACGCTCATTTTGATCAAAACTGTTTTAGAAAGAAAACGAAAAGAATGGTCAAAGTACGAACTAGGGGCACAGTTGAGCCAGTGTTCTGTCTCCCCCCTTTATCATCAACGCGCTCGCCAGAAAGGCGCTCTATCTATCAGAAGAAATAGCCGCGAGCTTCTGTATGGGCATAAATTTGCCGCTTTCTATTCATTTAATCAACCACTCAGGGGAGGGATGGAAATGAGAGAATAAAGAATAGAGAGGTGTAAGCGAGAGAAAAGTGAACAAGAGGGTTTGGAGAAAAACCGAGCTGAGGCCGAGTGGCGTGAGAATCACACAAATTAGAAAAGGGTGGGGCATAATACCGTAGGAGTAAACTCGGCTCCTCAGATTTGAGGACTCCCTTGTAAACATGTCTGTTGTGTCGTGTCTTTTGATTTGTCGGTCTCAATTTAGTTTTGAGTCTTCTCCGGCGTGTCTCGTTGTGTTTAGTGTCGTGTGCCTTTTTCTTTTGTACTTGAGTTCTCCGGGCGGTGTCCAGTTGCAGGCTCGATACCCCAAAAAAAAAAACCTCCTTTACCTCGAAATCGTCGGTGCTCAGAATGCCGTGCCATTCTTCTACATCCATGCCAGGTAAGAGAAGAAATGGAAAATTCGGACATCCGAGTGTGGTTTCAAACCTTAACCATTTCAGTTTTGGATCCGTCTTGTCGGATTAGGCTGTCTGTTCAAAGTTTGCCGTATGCGGAATGGACCAAGTGTTGGTTTATGGGCTGTAATGCAGTTAATCCCCAGCGAATG
>JAPPVO010001671.1:0-13435 GCA_030407325.1 Camellia japonica | reverse complement strand
AAAAATCAGTGGGGGTGGTGGGGGTCACCCCACTGGGGGTCTAAGTCATTTTTCTTTTTTTGGCTTCTCTTGGAAAAAAATCAAAAAATTATCAATGCTTTAAGAGCAAATTTAGGTGGTGCTACAAAATAGTAGTTATTAGTGTAAATTACGGGACCTATCAGGTTTTCAAAAAACTGTTTTCAAAAAATTTTACTTTTTTATTTTCTGTATTTTAATGTTTTTAATAATTTTTTTTTAATATCTTAAGCAATTTTTTTTAAAAAAATTTAGAATTAGACCTACCTAACATAAATACACTTAAAAAATATAATATTTATGAAAAAAATCTTTAAAAAATACACTAAATACCAAAAAATAAAAAAAAAATTAAAATTCAGTACATTTTTCGTATTTTTGTGTATTTTTTAATTTTTCACAAATATTTTACTACTTAGATACATCTAAGTAAGGTGCATATAAAAAAGTAAAGAAGTTGCTTAAAATTTTAAAAATATTCACTAAAAATAAAAAAAATACGAAAAACAAAAAACTCATTTTAAAAAACTGAAACCAAACATATTGATTACTTTTTTGTTAGAGTTATAGGAGGCAATTAATTGTCAACTTGTGAATGGAATGGAGTAGTGCTTCAAGAGCATTGAACAATTTCGCCAATTTGAGAGAGCCTTTGGATTTGATATGCACATTTTAGAGTTGACCTCAGTAATTTAAATCGTTCACTTTTTAAGTTTTGTTGAATAAAATATTCATGAAAATTAACAGGATCGGATATTAATAGTTATATGTTTGAACCACATTTAAAAAAAAAAAAATTAGATAACAAATAAAATTTCAAAAATAGCCATCTCTTTTTTGTAATATAAATTTGATTGTTATAACTATCGATATCTGATTATTTTAAATTTTTTTTTCCAAATATTCTCGTCAACAAATTTTGAAAAGTGAACAGCTTATATTACCAAGGTCAACCCCAAAATAGGTCTACCAAACCTAAACACTTTTTCAAGTTGAGATGGCCAACTTGAAAAAATCCAAACCCTTTCAAAACGTATTTTTGAATGAGTTTTCATTTGTATTTAGTGATTTTTTTTCATATGTTAATTAAATTCTTTTTCTTTTTAGATGCGCCTATTTTAGATGCATTTAAAAAAAAATGAATAAAATATAAAAATAGTTCACTAAAACAAATGAAATTTGAATAAAAACCATTTATGATGTATCTAAAAATTAAAGTAAACTATGAAAAAAAAATTAAGGAAATTTATTAGAAAATCATTTTTCAAGTATTTGTATACTAATTAGTCCATAAGATATTTTTGTACTATAATAAATCCTATTATTTTGTACATTTGATTTACAAAATTCTAATTCTCATATTTAAGGTATTTGATAGACAATTTTACACTTACAAATATTTTTTTTTCTTAGCAATTTGGTGATGTGAATATTCACATCACATCACATCATAGAATATTCACACTGTCAATATGACCATTAATGAGCGTTTCACCTTATTATTATTAGAAGTATTTTGATAGTATTGCCACCTATAAAATTTAGAGTTAATTACCTAAAAGTCTTATTTACAAATGTTATGGTAACTTAGGTCTTATCTAAGATTTTTTGAAGCAATAAGTCTTGTTTAGTAAAATTGAAAATATTATTAGTTTTTTCTAATTTTTAAAAATTAAGAATATTGTCAATTTTTCATAGCAATATTTCAAATAATTTTTTCACTAACTGATTAAAAAAACAGAGTATGAGATTAAACGTTTTTACCCTTTTACTTATTGATTTGATTAAATTATCCAATAAAACCGAAAACATTATCATTTTTTTTTCAGTTTTAAAATTGAGAACATTATCATTTTTTTCATTTTTAAAGTTTTTTTTTTCAATTTTGCACATCAATGTTCCATCATCATGTTCCTTTATAGACACAATTTCAATTTTGCACAAAAAAATAATTCAATTTTTTCATTTCAATTTTTTTTTGCACATAATATTTTTTAGTTTTTTCAATTTGAAATTTAATGTTTTAAAGTTTTGAAAATCAAAATAAATGTCAAATCATCATGTTCTTTTATAGATAATTATAAATGATGAACAATTATTATTTGAAAGGCAATTTTGACTATTAAAAATTTAATGGGACTTGAAAGTTCAAAAAATCTTAATTAGAACTTAATGGAGTATAAATTCATAAATTAGGACTTGTGTATATATACCTCTAAAATTTATTGGAATATAAGTAAGTGATGAGAAATTTATAAATATATGGCCCAAAAATTTACTAAAAAATAAACAAAATTTACTTTAAAATAATTTTAAAAAAAGCAAACCAAACCGATGCAATTCGCTTCCTCTACTTTTCATACTTGCAAGTTGAAACAAAAAAATCAGCTATAAATTAATGGGGAACTAACATTTCAATGTATGTTTGTCAAAAAATCATATTAGTGATAAACTTTACAAATTTTAATAATTAAAATTATAAATATTTTTAGGAATCAATAATTATTTTTGAAAGATAACATTGATACGTAATTTTTTTAAATTAATTATTTTTTAAGATTGTGTTCGGTTCATGAATTTAGAGAGGGTTTTGGAAAGAAAAGTGAAAATTGTGTGTGAAATATAGGTATATTTCTTTCACATTTCACTTATATTTTTCTTTCTCTTTCTAAATCCCCCCAAATTCATGAACTGAACCAAACACAGCCTAATTGAAATAAAAAAAAATTACCTATTGTCTTCTCTGTTCCCTTTACGAGTAATGATGATACGAGGCCGTTGCCGACCCCAAATCAAAGCCATGTATCGGCTTATTTGGGCCTTAGAAGGCCCATGCAACGGTTGGGGAGGCCCAAACCCCCAATACACTGCTAATTTGACACATTCGGCCCTTTGGGATTATTCTATGGTACAACAAGACTAGTGTTGTATAAATAAAATGATTATACATAAAATCAAGACCTCCTGCAAAATTTGAAAAAAATATAGTTAGTTTCACGCTTTTAAAATAATTACACTGACTTTCTTTTTAATTACGCTATCGATTAAAACTAATGCAGATGGTGAATAAACATTGAAATAAATAAAGATTCCATGGGACCTAATTGATGAGAAGGGACCTCCTTTTCATTCATACGACTGATCAATTATTGATGAAAATGGACCTAATTGTTATATAAATTAAAATTTCATGGGAGGTTAACGTAATTATGTCAAAAATGTGTAGTGAATTTTATTGTTCACAAATTTTAAGGGAGGTTAGTGTGATTTACCTTAAAATTAAAACAAAATAATATGACAATTTTTATTTTATCACTTTAAAATTAAAGGAATATAAAGATGATTTATATTTTTAATAATGTCATTATCACATTATTTTTATCAGAAATTATGTATAATTTTTTTTTTTGTAAATGTATCATTTTCAATATAAAAAATAAAAAAAATAATTTTGGTGTCATACTCAAAAAACTATTCTCATGTTAAATCTGGACAAAAGAAAATTTTAACATTGATCGGTAATAAGTAAAAATGGATATACAAAAGATGTGATTTTTCTAAAAAAAATGAAGTGATTTTTGTAGCCTTGGAGCAGATTACCTAAATTTTACCCTAAAATATTATTAAAAAATTCATTCCCTATTTTAAGAATCACTATTTCATTTATTTTCCCCAATAGACTCCCTATTATTTCTCTATTCTATTAACAAACTCCCTATTTTTTCTCTATTTTATTAAAATATAATTTTTAATTATAAATTTAAAAAAATAAAAATCATAAATGTGTACTGCAATCCCTAAACAAAACAAAACAAAAAAAATAAAATACAAAATAATTATAAGGGGGAGTCATTGAAGCAATTCCTATTTTAGGGAAGTGTTTAAGGGCTCTAATGGAAGGGTATAGGGAGCCACTAATCCCTTAAAATAAGTAAGGATGGAATTTAGGGGTTCTATTAGGGATGCTCCTACTTATTATTGCACAATATGGCCATATTTATTATTAAATTTGACATTACGTACCTTACAATGTGATGATCTATTTATTATTGGAATTGAATGTATTTATCACAAAAACCAACTCTATTTACCACTTCTATATTTATCAAAAAAACTTTAATATAAAATAACTAAATTTTGTTACACAATTGGACCTATTTGCCCAACATTAGAAAATGTTGGTAGCCTCCAGTAGTAAAATCGTGCTAAGGCTCTACAGTTTCCAGCAGATTTGGGTATTTGTGATGTGTTCCTTGAAGGTGATTCGCTAAATGTGATCCCGGCAATCCGAACTTCGGAGGAATGTTTTTCTTCTTTCGGTCACTTTGTCCAATGCATTATCATCGCTGGTGAACACAATTACTATGCAAAAATGAATCTTTATTTAGATACAAAGTACACTTAAGTTGTAACGCCCTCAAATAACAGTATAAAACATTCATCCATATAATCCATAAACATAGAAGAAATCTTATATTTCATATATCAGAGTCTTGCTTACAAAAGATATTACATATTTGAATAAGAATAAATGCTCTACGGGCTTACAGCTTTCCAAGTATAAACTTGGTTATAATAAAAGAAGAGTTCTAACTCTCTATACATCAAAAGTCCTCGGCTTGAATTTACATGTAACATCCTCAAAATAACAAAAAGGGAGTCTTCAACTCCTAAACCTCCCAAGCTATCTTGGAGACGGCATATCACCTGTACCTGAAAAATGGTGTCCCAAGTAGGGTGAGCCAAAGCCCAGTAGAGATACGCTAAACATCATATGAGAATTAACTAAAACATTAGCAATCGATAAATGTTTCACTCTTAAGCCATCTTACCTCTTTCCATGATCTATTAACATTGATACTCATATATCAATTCAGTTCCAGTTATTTACCCAAGTTAATCCATTGACATAGTTCATTTTCTTTTAAACAATTCAATATGAGACTACAATTCATTCAACAATACTTCAATCATAAACATCATTCACACACTTCCATATCTTGCCATTTTACGGAATTACGTCCGAAAGAACCGACACCCAATTATAAATAAGATTTCGGGACTTTCACCCTGAACACTCCAGCCAACTTAGTTATCAATGGAGTCCATCCCCTATCTCCTCCCACACAAAGATACATATACAATGTATAAAACATGTTGGCATATACAATGACCCAACAATTCACTTATTCAACATTTATAACCAACCGTCATACCCAATGACATTAACCAAGTGATTAGTTTCAATTTACCTAATCAACATGCAGTTTCTATAACAGTCATGGCTATCCTCCACCGATAGCCCAAAACAGTTATATCTAAACAAATAAATAAATGTATCACACAGATAATTTATCAATTTGTTCTTAGGTGAGTGATTATCAATCCAACTACACCGTTAAATCACAATGTTCTCCAATTTCACAATTTCCAAATCAATTTCACATTTCCATATTTATTTCATTATTTACATAGATGATTTTCAAACTCAAACTAGGGCATTTTCCCCCTTTTGTTCAAATATTGCACCAATGGCCAAATTTAACCAATTAAACACCATTAACCCCCTTTTTAAGACCTCACATACACAATCCCTCTTCTGAACATTTTAAGTTTCAAACCCTAACTTCCCAAAATCCACAAATCTCACCATTTAGTTAAAATGACCAAAATTTATGTCAAAGCTCATAAAGATGAGTAGATTATCCCTACCTCAAATGGAGAGACTCAAAGGAGATGAAGTGGAAAACTCAAGATGCTCCAAACCCACACTTTTTCAGATCAAAGTGAAGCCCACGCAATGCTCTAGCTTTCTTACAAAGGAACTAAGGTAGAAAACCTCTAGAACATGGGGTATTTGTAGAGAGAGAGTGTGTATAGAGAAAGAGGCAACCAGATCTAGGGTTTGGATGAAAAGGAGATGAAAAAGTGATGAACAAACCCGCTGTTGTGAAGTGATATATACAGGGCTCACTCGAGCGAAGGAGTGGTCGCTCGAGCGACCAGTCACAAAAGAACCTCGCTCGAGCGAACAATGCAAAGCTTTAGGTCTGCAACGTAGAAGCACGCTCGAGTGCAAGAGTTCTCGCTCGAACGAAGAAACACAAAACATATGGCTTGCTCACTCGAGTGCAAGAAAGCTCGCTCAAGCAAAAATACCAACCTTCAGGTCTAAAAGAGACGCAGACGCATGCTCGAACACAGGAGTTCTCACTCGAGCGAAAAGACACACGACACAAGGCTCGCTTGAGCGCAAGAACGCTCGCTCGAGCAGAAGCTGCGTCTGAAAAAGAAACCTGAAGATCCACAATACTCGCTCGAGTGCACAAACCCTCACTCGTGCGAAGAAGCAAACACCCAAGGCTCGCTCAAGCGCAAAAAGCCTCGCTCGAGCTAAGAAGGAAAAACCTGGGCAGCAACCATTTGTTTCAACTCACAACTAACCTGTTTCAAACTTACCCAACACATCCCAAAACTCAAATACAAGGAATTAAAGGATGGAAAAAGATATATACAACAATATTCAACCATGGAACCCAAGTCAGGAACACTATAAGTAACGGGGAAAACCAGGATCGCTATAACCTCCCCCCCTTAAAGAATTTCGTCCCTGAAATTTTATACAAGTTTCAAAACTGTGGTTTCTCAATTCTCAACATGATCATAATTCAATACCCACAATCTTGACCCATTACCGGTCACTCCATCTCTTCTTAAGAGATCAATATACAATATAACTCAACATGCATTATCAACATGCATTCATTTGAAATTTAACTAAGGCCCTGTTTGGTAGGGCTTATTTCCGACTTATTTTAGCTTTTAGCTTAATTTAAGCTATTTTGATGTGTTTGGTTCAACTTAACAATATAGCTTATAGTTTTTTGTAAGTCAAAAGTCAACTTATTCTTTGAGTGGGGGAAGAGAAGCTTAATTTATAAGTCAAAAATCAGCTTATGTTCACAGCTATAAGTTATAAGCTGTTAAGTTATAAGCTATAATCACTTTACCACACCTCTACCAAACGGGACCTAACTTTAACACATATTATCTCATTTTCCAAAACATATTCAATGTTTATAACAAGTTTATATTTCCAAAACTTAAATAACATATGCAATGTTTAAATTCAACTTGTGCTTCCGAAGCATACTCAATATTCATAATTGTAATAACCCTCGTTACTGATCGCTGATTAATACCGATTACTGCTAAATTAAGACCGATTATGGAAAGTAAATAAACTGATTGAATTACTGAACTGACTGATTGGAAACTGGAATTGAATTGACTGAGTATATATGTGTTATTTTGCATTCTATCTGTTTGACTATTTGATTATCTGTTTGTATTTTTACGTTTAAATTGTTAATTGAAGGCCTTATCGGCGGCCGAATTCGAAACCGACTAGTGTTTAGTGATCACCATAATTTATGAGATTTTATGGCATATTTATCTGAAACTTGATTTGGTATGATTAAACTAGATTAAAATACGCTAAGTACATAGTTTGACTTAATTACAACTTTGCCATGGAGTGGGCCACTACATCACACTTTGCCTAAGCCTTAGTCATACACCACAAACATTTTTTTCAGCCATTGTTCTTGGATGTATAGCCGGCTAGAGAGAGAGGCATTGAGAGGATTGAGTTCATCTTGTGTTATTGCTTGGAAATTTAGAAGATTAGAAGAGTTCTTGCTTAATTGAGCTCCTACACCTTAAATTCAAGACTTAGGTAAAGAATTCACCTTCTCATTGTTGTGTTTAAGTTCCTTCTAGCATGGATCTTGGTAGTTTAAAGAGTTAAGGCATGAATTGGTTCAAAAGTGTTGAATTAGAGCTAAATTGTTGCATGCATGTACACATCTCACATTATTGAGGTTGTTCTTCAAAGATTTTTACATGCATGTCCATGTCAATGTTAAGAACCATGTTTTCAACTTGTTTTTGAAAGTTTTGGCTCACTAGAGCATGAGATTGAAGCTTTGAATTGAGTTTAATCCATGCATGTTGCATGTTCTTCATATTCATGAAAATTAGTTTGAAATTGAGTTTGAATTAAACACCCTTGGGCTTTGATTTCCCAAATTGAGCTTTGAATCATGTTGTTTTAAGTGTTTACAAGTGTTTTCCAGGTTTTCAGCCCAAGAGGATCGAAAATTTTGCATTTAAACTTGATTTTGAGCTTGGGACTCAAATCTGGAATTTCCAGATTTTGGGCCTACGCTCGAGCGAGGAAGTCCACGCTCGAGCGTACACTCTGTGATCCTGCCTTTCGCTCGAGCGAGAAAAGTGACGCTCGAGCGTGAAATGCGAGCATCCAGTACTTTGCATGAGTTCACAGTCCGCTCGAGCGAGGAAACTCACGCTCGAGCGAGGACTTGTGTCTTACGCTCGAGCGAGGGTCGAGCGTCCATCGAGCGTAAATTTGGAGCATCCAGCATTTTTACTGTAGCACGCAGTCCGCTCGAGCGACGGAATTCGCGCTCGAGCGGAGCTCCTTTGTCTGCATGTCCGCTCGAGCGAAGGAATCCTCGCTCGAGCGAGACCCCTGTTTTCAGCAAATTTTGTAAAGTATTCAAAAGTGCATCTTTGCATCCTCTTTCCATCCTAGGTATTCCTAGGTCATATTTAAGGCATCTTAAAGAGGATATAGATGTAGAACACACCGAGGCAAATTAGGGATTAAGTTATTATCTTTCCCCAACTGTGAAACTTATCGTGTGTTCAATCTGTTAACTGTATAGGGTTGGCATTCCCGAGGAGACGCTCTAGTTCACTGTAGCCCAGAACTCTGTGAGTAACAATTGTGTAAAGATATGTTCAAAATGTTTATCTTCTGAATACTGAACTGAACCGTTTACTGAACTGATATTGTTTACTGAATGAATGTATGTCCTATATTCTGAACTGTACTGTGGCATCCATAGCACCTACTGTTTACTGTTACTGTTACAGAGATCTCTGTCGGTTCCCTCGTGGAACCACTACTGTTTACCAATTGATGGCCATCATTACTGTTCGGTCTTTAAGACCTACTGCTTACTGTACTGTTATGCTAATGGATGTACCACATATGACTGATTGACTGGAAGACTGAAATACTTATTTAATGAACTGTTTTCATTACTGTAAGGACATTCATTCTAAACCCCTTTATGCATTGTGTTATTCACTGGGCTTTAGCTCACTGCTCATATATATATGTAGGTGTTCAGGCACCGGACCAATGCTAGAAGCGTCGGGGTATTTCCAATTTTGTCAAGCCAACCTACGTGCTTCACTGCGAGGTTCCGAGCCTGCCGAGCTAAGGCTAGGGGTGTTTAGTGTTCCCCCTCCTGTACTGTTTTGTTTACTGTATAGACTGCACTGTATTGGTTGTTAGGGACTTGATCCCTGTTTTGTATGTCTGTAAATGTTTTGTATACTGTTCTGTAATAATATATGAAAAATCTTTTTGGCATACAGATTGTCACGGCTCATTGGACATTATTTATTTATTGTACTGGCTTCCGCCATGCCCCTGTACTCTGTTATACTGTCTTACTGTTAAGCAGGCCTTCGGTAATCTTGGATTACTGGCCGGTTACGGTGCTAAACCCATAGGGGCGGGTTTGGGTCGTGACAATAATACTTTCATAATCTCAAAACATATACAATGTTCTCTGTAACGCCCTCAAAATAACCCATAAATCATACATTCATGATACAAGAAAGAGATATCATATTCCATTCATCAGAGTATTCTTACAAAAAGTATTACATGTTGACAACAAAAGTAAATGCCCTACAGGCTTACAACTTTCCAAGTCAGCACTTGGGTCCAACAAAAGAAGAGTTCTAACTCTTTATACAAAGTAAGCCCTTGGCTTGATTTACATGTAATACCAAAAAGATAACAACAAAAAGATCTTTCAGCCTCTAAGCCTCCCAAGCTACGTCCTTGGAGGTGGCATATCACTTGCACTTGAAAATGATGTCCCATATAGGGTGAGCCAAAGCTCAGTAGAGATATACTAAACCAAATATGAGAAATAACTAAACATTAGCATTCGATAAATGGTTAACACTTGTGAACCAATTTACAACACTTCCCAGTTCCATGACAAATACGTCCGTGTTTCATTCCGTTTTCCTTTATTTATCCAATTCAAATTCATAAACATGTCTCATTGTCTAGCCAAACAATTAAATGAGACTACAACTCATATTAAAACATTTCAATACTTCAATTATCTACGTTATGCAAACGTAATTAGGATTTCGGGACTTTCACCCTGGACACTCCGGCTAACTTAGTTATTAATGGAGTCCATCCCCTATCTCCTCCCAAACCATAGAGTACATCCCCTATCTCCTCCCAAACAAGATGCATATACAATGCATTTAAACAATTTATCATATACAATGATCGGTCCAGGCACATATTCAAAGTGTTAATTCAACCGTCATATTCAATGACTTAACCATTTGATTAGTTTCAGTTTTTCCTAATCAACATACAGTGTCTACAACAATCAAGACTATCCTTCACCGATAACCCAAAGCAGTTATCTCTAAACAGATAAATTATTAACTTTTTCATAGGTGAGCGATTAATCAATCCAACTACACCATTCAATCTCATAATTTCCCAATTTCATGATTTCAACTCAATTTCACATTTCCCCAAATTAATTACTCAAATTAATTCAAACATAATTAGGGCATTTTTCCTCTTTTTCAACTACCAACCCTAAGGCTCAATTTCATCAATTTAACAACAATAATTCCATTTTCCAAGGTCTCACATACACATGGAGTTTAACAATTTAAAACCCCCTTTTTATAACTTTAAATAAAACCCTAAACTTCTCAAAATTTCCATAATTCACCATTTATACAAAATGACTAAAATCTATGTCAAAACTCATAAGAAGGAGTAGGGTATTCCTATCTCAAATGAAGAGACCCAAAGGAGAAGATGGAAAAAACTCAAGAGGCTCCAAACCCAATGATTTTCGGATCAAAACGTAGACCACACCAAGCTCCACACTTTTTACAAAGGGACTAAAGTAGACACACCCAAGAACCAAGTGTATTCATAGAGAGAATGTGTATTATAGAGAGAGAGAGTCGATCTAGGGTTTGAGAAGAAAAGGAAATCAAAAAGTGAGAGAGAAGACTGCTGCTGCGATCTGATATAATCGAGCCTCGCTCGAGCGAAGGAGTGGTCGCTCGAGTGACCAGACACAAAGAAACCTCGCTCGAGCGCAGAAAGCCTCGCTCGAGCCAACAACACGAAGCTTCAGGTCTGCAACCCAGAAGCACGCTCGAGCGCAAGAATGCTCGCTCGAGCGAAGAAACCCCAAACATAGTCCTCGCTCGCTCGAGCGAAGGAAAGCTCACTCGAGCCAAGAAACACAACCTTCAGGTCCAAACTTGGACGCAGACGCACGCTCAAGCGAAAGAACCCTGGCTCGAGCGAAGGGACTAAAACACAGAGCTTGCTTGAGCGACAAAAGCCTCGCTTGAGCGAAGACACCAGAAACTGGGCAGCAACCATTTGTTTCAAAACACGCCCAACCTGTTACAAACCTGCCCAACACATCCTAAAACTCAAATACAAAGAATTAAAGGACGGAGATGCAACATATACAACAATAGACATCCATGGAACCGAGTTCGGAATATAATAACCAATGGAGGGAAAACCGGGATCGCTATATTCTCATAGTTTTCTTACACAAAACTAAAATTTCACTACACAATCAAACATCCATAAACAAGTCCGGATATTTTTCTCGGACCTCCATCTCACGCTCCCAAGTGGCTTCCTCAACTCCGTGATGTTTTCACAAGACCTTAACTAAGGGAATAGTCTTGCCTCGCAAGACTTGGTCCCGTCTATCCAAAACCCTCACCGGTTTCTCCTCATACGAAGCATCCTCGTCTACCTCTAAGTCGGTCCAATCCAATACATGTGATGGATTCGGCTCATATTTCCGAAGCATACTAACATGAAACACGTCATGCACTCCGGACAGTTGTGGCGGCAATGCTAAACGGTAAGCAACCTCACCAATCCTCTCAATGATCTCAAAAGGGCCAATAAATCGAGGGGACAACTTCCCACTCTTCCCAAACCTCATCAAACCCCGTCTAGGTGATGTTTTCAGAAAGACATGATCACCCACCTCGAATGACAAAGGTCTCCTCCTACGATCGGCATAACTCTTTTGGCGACTCTGGGCTGTAACCAACCTCTTACGGATAAGTGCTACTTTTTCCGTCATCTCTCGCACCAACTCCGGGCCTAACAAGGGTGCATCACCCACCTCAGCCCAATACACAGGAGATTTACACAGTTGACCATACAAGGCCTCAAACGGTGCTATACTAATACTCAATTGGAAACTGTTGTTGTAGGCAAACTCCACTAAGGGTATGTGTCTCTCCCACGACCCCTTAAAGTCAATGACACAGCCTCAAAGCATATCCTCAAGGATCTGAATAGTGCGCTTGGACTGTCCGTCAATCTGAGGATGGTAAGCCGTGCTATAAGTCAATCTAGTGCCCAAGGCACTCTGCAAACTCTGCCACAACCTAGTAGTAAAATGCGGATCTCTATCTGAGACAATCAATACTGGGACCTCGTGCAACCTCACTATGTCCCGAATATACAAGTCGGCAAGATGATCTACCGAATCTCTCACACGCATAGGAATAAAGTGCGCTGACTTAGTTAACCGGTCAACTACCACCCATATGGCATCACTACCCCGTTGAGTATATGTAGTGTCTAATCGAGTGAAGGTGAGGTAGATTAAACTACCTACCAATTGTCGATATATAGTTACATCCTCCAAGTCCTTACCTTTTTCTGAGCATAACTTGGCATTCATTTCCATTGGTGCAGAAACTAGCTTGCACTTAACCATCCCATACTTCTGCAGCAAATTTTTAGCATATTTTTGCTGGCAAAGGAATAAGCCTTCGTTGCTTTGTTTTTCTTCCAACCTGAGAAAATGCTTAAGTTCTCCAAGCTTCTTCATTTGAAATCATACTGATAAGTTCTCTCTTATCCTTTGGATCTTTTCTTTGTCATCTTCGGTGATGATTAAGTCATCCACATATACTAGCATTGTAACTAGTTTCCCACCTTGAGACTCGATGAATAGGCTCGAGTTCACTGGTGCCACCGAGTACCCACTTTGTACTAGAAATTCTGCTATTTTTCCATACCATGCCCTCGGTAGTTACTTTAAGCCATACAAGGCTTTGTTTAATTTGGAAACATAAGTTGGATGGACTTTGCTTTCAAACCTCTCGAGTTGCTCCATGTATATATCTCCATTTAGCATGCCATGTAGAAAAGCATTCTTCTTGTTCATCTGCCACAGCTTCCAAGACTTGCTGGCTGCAAGCGCTATTA
>JAPPVO010001670.1:0-13134 GCA_030407325.1 Camellia japonica | reverse complement strand
CTACACAGACAATGAGATGCGCAAAAGAGCGTGAGTGATAAACTACACAACACAGTGCGATGCGCAAGAAAGCGCGAGTGATAAACTGCTCAAAACACTGCGATGCGCAACACAGCGAGAGTGTAAACGCACAAAATAGTGCGATGCACAACACAGCACGAGTGATAAACTGCACAAAACAGTGCGACGCACAAAACTGCGCGAGTGTAAACTGCACAAAATAGTGCGATATGCAAAATAGCGCGAGTGTAAACTGCCCAAAAGTGCGATGCGAAACATAGCGCGAGTGTAAACTGCACAAAACAGTGCGATACGCAAAATTGCGCGAGAGGTAAACTGCACAAAACAGTGCGATGCGCAACACCGCGCGAGTGTAAACTGCACAAAACTGTGCGATGCGAAACATAGCGCGAGTGTAGACTGCACAAAACAGTTCGATGCGCAAAATAGCGCGAGAGATAAACTGCACAAAACAGTGCGATGCGCAACATAGCGCGAGTGTAAACTGCCCAAAATAGTGCGATGAGCGCTTCGATTGATAAAATTCACAAAACAGTGCGATGCGATAAATAGAGCGAGTGTAAACCTCACAAAACAGTGCGATGCGCAAAATAGCACCAGTGTAAACCGCGCAAAATAGCACCAGTGTAAACCGCACAAGAGCAAAACAATGCAATGCGCAAAAGAGCGTGATGATAAACTGTACAAAACAGTGCAATGCGCAAGAAGCGCGAGTGACAAACTGCACAAAATAGTACGATGCGCAACACAGCGCGAGTGTAAACTGTACAAAACAGTGCGATGGACAAAACAGTGCGAGTGATAAACTGCACCAAACAGTGCGATGCGCAAAACAGCGTGAGTGTAAACTGCACAAGATAGTGCGATGCGCAAAATAGCGTGAGTGTAAACTGCACAACACAGTGCGATGCGCAAAAGAGCGCGAGTGATAAAGTGCACAACACAGTGCGATACGCAACACAGCGCGAGTGATAAACTGCACAAAATAGTGCGATGCGCAACACAGCGCCAGTGACAAACTGCACAAAACAGTGCGATGCGCAAAACAGCGCGAGTGATAAACTCCACAAAACAGTGCGATGCACAACACAGCGCGAGTGATCAACTGCACAAAACAGTGCGATGCGCAACAGAGCGCGAGTGTTAATCTACACAAGACAATGAGATGCGCAAAAGAGCGTGAGTGATAAACTGCACAACACAGTGCGATGCGCAAGAAAGCGCGAGTGATAAACTGCTCAAAACATTGCGATGCGCAACACAGCACGAGTGTAAACTGCACAAAATAGTGCGATGCACAACACAGCGCGAGTGATAAACTGCACAAAACAGTGCGATGCACAAAATAGTGCGATATGCAAAATAGCGCGAGTGTAAACTACCCAAAACAGTGCGACGCGCAAAATTGCGCGAGTGTAAACTGCCCAAAACAGTGCGACGCGCAAAATTGCGCGAGAGATAAACTGCACAAAACAGTGCGATGCGCAACACAGCGCGAGTGTAAACTGCACAAAACTGTGCGATGCGACACATAGCGCGAGTGTAGACTGCACAAAACAGTTCGATGCGCAAAATAGCGCGAGAGATAAACTGCACAAAACAGTGCGATGCGCAACATAGCGAGAGTGTAAACTGCCCAAAATAGTGCGATGAGCGCTTCGATTGATAAAATTCAGAAAACAGTGCGATGCGATAAATAGAGCGAGTGTAAACCTCACAAAACAGTGCGATGCGCAAAATAGCACCAATGTAAACCGCACAAAACAATGCAATGAGCAAAAGAGCGTGAGTGATAAACTGTACAAAACAGTGCAATGCGCAAGAAGCGCGAGTGACAAACTGCACAAAATAGTGCGATGCGCAACACAGCGCGAGTGTAAACTGTACAAAACAGTGCGATGGACAAAACAACACAAGTGATAAACTGCACCAACAGTGCGATGCGCAAAACAGTGTGAGTGGAAACTGCACAAAACAGTGCGATGCCCAAAATAATGCGAGTGTAAACTGCACAAGACAGTGCGATGCGCAAAATAGCGTGAGTGTAAACTGCACAACACAGTGCGATGCGCAAAAGAGCGCGAGTGATAAAGTGCACAACACAGCGCGAGTGATAAACTGCACAGAACAGTGCGATGCGCAACACAGCGCCAGTGTAAACTGCAAAAAACAGTGCGATGCGCAAAATAGCGCGAGTGTAAACTGCACAAAATAGTGTGATGCGTAAAAGAGCACGAGTGATAAACTACACAAAACAGTGCGATGCGCAACACAGCGCGAGTGATAAACTGCACAAAACAGTGCGATGCGCAACAGAGCGCGAGTGTTAAACTACACAAGACAATGAGATGCGCAAAAGAGCGTGAGTGATAAACTGCACAACACAGTGCGATGCGCAAGAAAGGGCGAGTGATAAACTGCTCAAAACATTGCGATGCGCAACACAGCGCGAGTGTAAACTGCACAAAATAGTGCGAAGCACAACAAAGCGCGAGTGATAAACTGCACAAAACAGTGCGATGCACAAAACTGCGCAAGTGTAAACTGCACAAAATAGTGCGATATGCAAAATAGCGCGAGTGTAAACTGCCCAAAACAGTGCGATGCGAAACGTAGCGCGAGTGTAAACCGCACAAAACAGTGCGATGCGCAAAATTGCGTGAGAGATAAACTGCACAAAATAGTGCGATCCGCAACACAGCGCGAGTGTAAACTGCACAAAACTGTGCGATGCGAAACATAGCACGAGTGTAGACTCCACAAAATAGTTCGATGCGCAAAATAGCGCGAGAGATAAACTGCACAAAACAGTGCGATGCGCAACATAGCGCGAGTGTAAACTGCGCAAAATAGTGCGATGAGCGCTTCGATTGATAAAATTCACAAAACAGTGCGATGCGATAAACAGAGCGAGTGTAAACCTCACAAAATAGTGCGACGCGCAAAATAGCACCAGTGTAAACCGCACAAAACAATGCAATGCGCAAAAGAGCATGAGTGATAAACTGTACAAAACAGTGCAATGCGCAAGAAGCGCGAGTGACAAACTGCACAAAATAGTGCGATGCGCAACACAGCGCGAGTGTAAACTGTACAAAACAGTGCGATGGACAAAATAGCGCAAGTGATAAACTGCACCAAACAGTGCGATGCGCAAAACAGCGTGAGTGTAAACTGCACAAAACAGTGCGATGCCCAAAATAATGCGAGTGTAAACTGCACAAGACAGTGCGATGCGCAAAATAGCGCGAGTGTAAACTGCACAACACAGTGCGATGCGCAAAAGAGCGCAAGTGATAAAGTGTACAACACAGCGCGATGCGCAACACAGCGCGAGGATAAACTGCACAAAACAGTGCGAAGCGCAACACAGCGCCAGTGTAAACTGCACGAAACAGTGCGATGCGCAACATAGTGCGAGTGATAAACTGCACAAAAGAGTGCGATGCGCAACAGAGCGCGAGTGATATACTGCACAAAACAGTGCGATGCGCAATAGAGCGCGTGTGTAAACTGCAAAAAATTGTGTGATGCGCAACACAGCGCGAGTGATAAACTGCACAAAACAGTGCGATGCGCCAAAGAGCGCGTGTGCAAACTGCACAAAATCGTGGGATGCGCAAAACAGCGCGAGTGTAAATTGCACAGAACAGTGCGATGCGCAACACGGCGTGAGTGTAAACTACACAAAGCAGTGCGATGCGCAAAACAACGCGAGTGATAAACTGCACAAAATAGTGCATGGCGCAAAATAGCGCGAGTTTAAACTGCACAAGATAGTGCGATGCGCAAAAGAGCGCAAGTGTAAACTGCACAAGACAGTGCGCTGCGCAAAAGAGCGCGAGTGATAAACTGCACAACACAATGCGATGCGCAACACAGCTTGAGTGTAAACTGCACAAGACAGTGGGATGCGCAAAACTGCGCGAGTGTACACTGCACAACACGGTGCGATGCACAAAAGAGCGCGAGCGTAAACTGCACAAAACAGTGCGATGCGCAACATAGCGCCATTGATAAACTGCACAAAACAGTGCGATGCGCGACACAGCGCGAGTGATAAATTGCACAAAAGAGTGCGATGCGCCAAAGTGCGTGTGTGATAAACTGCACAAAACAGTGCGATGCGCAACACAGCGCGAGTGATAAACTGCACAAAACAGTGCGATGCGCAACACAGTGCGTGTGTAAACTGCACAAAATTGTACGATGCGCAACACAGCGCGAGTGATAAACTGCACAACACAGTGCGATGCGCAAAACAGCGCGAGTGTAAACTCCACAAAACAGTGCGTTGCGCAAAATAGCGCGAGTGTAAACTGCACAAAACAGTGCGATGTGCAAGAAAGCGCGAGTGATTAATTGCTCAAAACAGTGCGCTGCGCAACACAGCGGGAGTGATAAACTGCACAAAACAGTGCGATGCGCAACACAGCGCGAGTGTAAACTGCACAAAACAGTGCGATGCGCAACACATCGCGAGGGATAAACTGCACAAAACACTACGATGTGCAAAACAGCGCGAGTGATAAACTGCACAAAACAGTGCGACGTGCAAAACAGTGTGATGTGCAAAAGAGCGCGAGTGTAAACTGCACAAAACAGTGCGATGCGCAAAATAGTGCCAGTATAAACTACACAAGACAGTCCGATGCGCAACACAGCGCGAGTGATAAACTGCTCAAAACAGTGAGATGTGCAACACAGCACGAGTGTAAACTACACAAAACAGTGCGATGCGCAACACAGCGCGAGTGATAAACTGCACAAAAGAGTGTGATGCGCAAAACGGTGCGAGTGTAAACTCCACAAAATAGTGCGATGAGCAAAATAGCGCGAGTGTAAACTGCACAAGACAATGCGATGTGCAAAAGAGTGCAAATGTAAACTGCACAACCCAATGCGATGCGCAAAAGAGAGCGACTGTAAACTGCACAAAATAGTGCGATGCGCAACATAGCGCGAGTGTAAATTGCATAAAACAGTGCGATGGGCAGCACAACGCAAGTGATAAACTGCACAAAACAGTGCGATGCGCAACGCAGTGTGAGTGATAAACTGGACAAAATAGTGCGATGCGTGACATGGCGCCAGTGATAAACTGCACAAAAGAGTGCGATGCGCAAAAGGGCGCGAGTGATAAACTGCACAAAACAGTGCAATGCGCAACAAAGCGCGAGTGATAAACTGCACAAAACAGTGCGATGCGCAACACAGCGCGAGTGTAAACTGCACAAAACAGTGCGATGCGCAACACAGCGTGAGTGATAAATTGCACAAAGCAGTCCGATGCGCAAAACAGCACGAGTGATAAACTGCACAAAACAGTGCGATGCGCAACACAGTGCGAGTGCAAACTGCACAAAACAGTGCGATGCGCAACAGAGCGCGAGTGAGAAACTGCACAAGACAATGCGATGCGCAAGAAGGCGCGAGTGATAAACTACACAACACAGTGTGATGCGCAAGAACGCGCGAGTGATAAATTGCTCAAAACAGTGCGATGCGCAACACAGCGCGAGTGCAAACTGCACAAAACAATGCGATGCGCAACACAACGCGAGTGATAAACTGCACAAAACAGTGCGATGCACAAAACTGCGCGTGTGTAAACAGCACAAAACAGTGCGATGCGCAACACAGCGCGAGTGTAAACTGCCCAAAAAAGTGCGATGCGCAACACAGCGAGAGTGTGAACTACACAAAACAGTGCGATGCGCAAAATAGCGCGAGTGTGAACAGCCCAAAATAGTGCGATGCGAAACCGAGCGCGAGTGTAAACTGCACAAAACAGTGCAATGCGCAAAATAGCGCGAGAGATAAACTGCACAAAACAGTGCGATGAGCAACACAACGCGAGTGTAAACTGCACAAAATAGTGCGATGCGCAGAATAGAGCGAGTGTAAACTGCACAAAACAGTGCGATGCGAAACATGGCGCGAGTGTAGACAGCACAAAATAGTTCAATGCGCAAAATAGCGCGAGAGATAAACTGCACAAAATAGTGCGATGCGCAACATAGCGCGAGTGTAAACTGCTCAAAACAGTGCGATGGGCGCATCGATTGATAAACTGCACAAAACAATGCGATGCCCAAAATAACGCGAGTGTGAACTGCACAAGACAGTGCGATGCGCAAAATAGCACGAGTGTAAACTGCACAACACAGTGCGATGCGCAGAATAGCGCGAGTGTAAACTGCACAAGACAGTGCGATGCGCAAAAGAGCGCAAATGTAAACTGCACAACACAGTGCGATGCGCTAAAGGGAGCGACTGTAAACTGCACAAAACAGTGCGATGCGCAACACAGCGCGAGTATAAATTGCACAAAATAGTGCGATGGGCAACACAGCGCGAGTGATAAATTGCACAAAACAGTGCGATGCAGGACACAGTGCAAGTGATAAACTGGACAAAACAGTGCGATGCATGACATGGCGCGAGTGATAAACTGCACAAAAGACTGCGATGCGCAAAAGGGCGCGAGTGATAAACTGCACAAAACAGTGCAATGCGCAACAGAGCGCGAGTGATAAACTGCACAAAACAGTGCGATGCGCAACACAATGCGAGTGTTAACTACACAAAATAGTGCGGTGAGCAACACAGCGCGAGTGACAAACTGCACAAAATAGTGCGATACGCAAAACAGCACGAGTGTAAACTGCACAAAACAGTGTGATGCGTAAAATAACGCGAGTGATAAATTGCACAAAATAGTGGGATGCGTAAAATAGCGCGAGTGATAAACTGCACAAAACAGTGCGATGCGCAACACACTGCGAGTGTAAACTGCACAAAACAGTGCGATGCGCAACAGAGCGCGAGTGATAAACTGCATAAGACAATGCGATGCGCAAAAGAGCGCGAGTGATAAACTGCACAACACAGTGCGATGCGCAAGAAAACGCGAGTGATAAACTGCTCAAAACAGTGCGATGCGCAACACAGCGCGAGTGTAAACTGCACAAAACAGTGCGATGCACAACACAGCGCGAGTGATAAACTGCACAAAACAGTGCGATGCGCAAAACTGCGCGAGTGTAAACTGCACAAAACAGTGCGATGCGCAAAATAACGCGAGTGTAAACTGCCAAAAACAGTGTGATGCGAAACATAGCGCGTGTAACGCCCTCAAAATCAACCCATCACATAAATAATGTTGACATGCATTATTAAAAGAAAATAATACATTATCTCATTCATCAGAGTATTACTAAGTAAGGACGTTACATGTAACATCAAAATAAATGCCCTACGGGCTTACATCTTGCCAAGCCAACACTTGGACACAAAATTATGAGTTCTAACTCAAATACAAATAAAGCCCTAGGCTTGAATGTTTACATGTAAGTCAAATAAAAACAAATAACTTAAAACAAGGCTTCAAAATCCGGTTCCTTCCAAGCTAAGTCCTTGGAGGCAGCGAATCACCTGGACCTGAAAAATGATGTTCCCTTATAGGGTGAGCCACAGCCCAGTAGAAATATACTAAACCAATTATAAGCATTGAATAAAGCAATAGCATTCAATAGATGGTTAACCATGATAATCAATTATATCAATATACAGTCTTAAGACACTAATGTCTATGACACTTATCAATATCCATTATTATCAATATGGCTCAGAACCTAGCCAAATTACAACTGTGAACTATATAGCATATTCACATTATTCCAATATCAACAACACAAATGAGACTCAGGCTCATATCAAAACACTTCATACTTCCAGATTGATATACATTTTAGTGCTGTATCAATAAAACACTTCAATATAAATAAGCACACATAAAAGTGATGCTAATGGAGTCCATCCCCTATCTCCTCCCAAACAAAATCCGGTTTAGAGGTCCATCCCCTATCTTCCCCTAAACCGTGGAGTACATCCCCTATCTTCTCCCACACAATATGCATATGCAATGCTCAACCAATACATGTATTTTTCTGTATTAATTTGATAGTCAAAATTAATGACTTAGCCAATGTGATTAGTTCCAGTTTGCCCTAATCCACATGCAATGTCTACAACAATCATGACTATCCTCCACCGATAGCCCAAAACAGTTATTTCTAAATAAGAAATAAAATATAACAACAATAATAATCTCAACATTTAAATAGGAGAGTGATTAAATAATCCAACTACACCATTTAAACTTATAAATCCCCAATTCCATGAATTCAACTAATATTCCCAATTTTCCTCAAATTAATTGTACAAATCAATTTATTAAAACAACTAGGGTTTTTCGCAAAATTACCAAAATACCCCCACCATATTAAAGTACCAAAACTTAGAACAAAACTCATAAGATGGAGTAGGAAATCCCTACCTCAAATGAAGAGACTCAAAGAAGATGATGAAAATACTCGGATGTGTTCCAACCCACAATTTTTCGGATCAAAATGAAGATCAAGGGAAGCTCCACACTCAATACAAGGAACTAGGGTAGAAGATCACTAGAACTAGATGTATTTATAGAGAGAAGATGTAGTCTAGAGAGAGAAACTCTCAAGTTATTCATTCAATGAACTTCATTAAATTGATTAATGTATCTCATACATTCATGATACATAATGCATCCTCTATATTAATGTCATTATATAAATTAATGTATCTTACATATTCATAATAGATACATAATGCATCTCTAAGATTCATTCATAATAAATCCATCACATTCAATGTATTAGCATTAGTCTTCTATACATTGTATATATACAAAGAGTAAAGGATGGAAACGGGAATAAGACAACAACACATCTACGGAACCGAGTTCGGAATACAAGTAAACAATGAAGGGAAAATCGGGAATAATCACAAGGAAAAGACCGGGGTCGCTATAGCGCGAGTGTAAACTGCACAAAACAATGCAATGCGCAAAATAGCGTAAGAGATAAACTGCACAAAACAGTGCGATGCGCAACACAGCGCGAGTGTAAATTGCACAAAACAGTGCGATGCGCAAAATAGAGCGAGTGTAAACGACACAAAATAGTGCGATGTGAAACATAGCGCGAGTGTAGAATGCACAAAACAGTTCGTTGCGCAAAATAGCGCGAGAGATAAACTGCACAAAACAGTGCGATGCGCAACATAGCGGGAGTGTAAACTGCACAAAACAGTGCAATGAGCGCATCGATTGATAAAATGCACAAAAAAGTGCGATGCGATAAATAGCGCGAGTGTAAACTTCACAAAACAGTGCGATGCGCAAAATAGCACCAGTGTAAACCGCACAAAACAGTGCAATGCGCAAAAGAGTGTGAGTGATATACTGCACAAATCAGTGCAATGCGAAAGAAGCGCGAGTGACAAACTGCACAAAATAGTGCGATGCGCAACAGAGCGCGAGTGTAAACTGCACAAAACAGTGCGATGGACAAAACAGCGCGAATGATGAACTGCAGTAAACAGTGCGATGCGCAAAACAGCGCGAGTGTAAACTGCACAAAACAGTGCGATGCCCAAAATAACGCGAGTGTAAACTGCACAAGACAGTGCGATGCACAAAATAGCGCGAGTGTAAACTGCACAACACAGTGCAATGCGCAGAATAGTGCGAGTGTAAACTGCACAAGACAGTACGATGCGGAAAAGCGCGCAAATGTAAACTGCACAACACAGTGCGATGCGCTAAAGAGAGTAACTGTAAAATGCAGAAAACAGTGCGATGCGCAACACAGCGCGAGTGTAAATTGCACAAAATAGTGCGATGGGCAACACAGCGCGAGTGATAAACTGCACAAAACAGTGCGATGCGCAACGCAGTGCAAGTGATAAACTGGACAAAACAGTGCGATGTGTGGCATGGCGCGAGTGATAAACGTCACAAAGAGTGCGATGCGCAAAAGGGCGCGAGTGATAAACTGCACAAAACAGTGCAATGCGCAACAGAGCGCGAGTGATAAACTGCACAAAACAGTGCATTGCGCAACACAACGTGAGTGTAAACTGCACAAAACAGTGCGATGCGCAAAATAGAGCGAGTGTAAACTACACAAAATAGTGCGCTGTGAAACATAGCGCGAGTGTAGACTGCACAAAACAGTTCGTTGCGCAAAATAGCGCGAGAGATAAACTGCACAAAATAGTGCGATGCGAAATGTAGCGCGAGTGTAAACTGCACAAAACACTGCGATGCGCAAAATTGTGCGAGAGATAAACTGCACAAAACAGTGCGATGCACAACACATCGCGAGTGTAAACTACACAAAACAGTGCGATGCGAAACATAGCGCGAGTGTAGACTGCACAAAACAGTTCGATGCGCAAAATAGCGCGACAGATAAACTACACAAAACAGCGCGATGCGCAACATAGCGCGAGTGTAAACTGCACAAAACAGTGCGATGAGCGCTTCGATTGATAAAATTCACAAAACAGTGCGACGCGATAAATAGAGCGAGTGTAAACTTCACAAAACAGTGCGATGCACAAAAGAGCACCAGTGTAAACGGCACAAAACAATGCAATGCGCAAAAGAGCGTGAGTGATAAACTGTAAAAAACAGTGCAATGCGCAAGAAGCGCGAGTGACAAACTGCACAAAATAGTGCGATGCGCAACACAGCGCGGGTGTAAACTGTACAAAACAGTGCGATGGACAAAACAGCGCAAGTGATAAACTGCACCAAACAGTGCGATGCGCAAAACAGCGTGAGTGTAAACTGCACAAAACAGTGCGATGCCCAAAATAACGCGAGTGTAAACTGCACAACACAGTGCGATGCGCAAAATAGCGCAAGCGTAAACTGCACGACACAGTGCGATGCGCAAAAGAGCGCGAGTGATAAAGTGCACAACACAGTGCGATGCGCAACGCAGCGCCAGTGATAAACTGCACCAAACAGTGCGATGCGCAACACAGGGCCAATGTAAACTGCAGAAAACAGTGCGATGCGCAACATAGCGCGAGTGATAAACTGCACAAAACAGTGCGATGCGCAACAGCGCGCGAGTGATAAACTGCACAAAACAGTGCGATGCGCAACAGAGCGCGAGTGTAAACTGTAGAAAATAGTGCGATGCGCAACACAACGCGAGTGATAAACTGCACAAAATAGTGCGATGCGCAAAAGAGCGCGAGTGCAAACTGCACAAAACCGTGGGATGCGCAAAACAGCGCGAGTGTAAACTGCACAGAACAGTGCGATGCGCAACACAGCGTGAGTGTAAACTACACAAAACAGTGCGATGCGCAAAACAACGCGAGTGATAAACTGCACAAAATAGTGCTTGGCGCAAAATAGCGCGAGTGTAAACTGCACAAGATAGTGCGATGCGCAAAAGAGCGCAAGTGTAAACTGCAATAGACAGTGCGATGCGCAAAAGAGCGCGAGTGATAAACTGCACAACACAGTGCGATGCGCAACACAGCTTGAGTGTAAACAGCACAAGACAGTGTGATGTGCAAAAGTGCGCGAGTGTACACTGCACAACACGGTGCGATGCGCAAAAGAGCGCGAGCGTAAACTGCACAAAACAGTGCGATGCGCAACATAGCGCCATTAACAAACTGCACAAAACAATGCGATGCGCGACACAGCGCGTGTGATAAATTGCACGAAAGGGTGCGATGCGCCAAAGTGCGCGTGTGATAAACTGCACAAAACAGTGCGATGCGCCACACAGTGCGAGTGATAAACTGCACAAAACAGTGCGATGCACAACACAGTGCGTGTGTAAACTGCACAAAATAGTGCGATGGGCAACACAGCGCGAGTGATAAACTGCACAAAACAGTGCGATGCGCAACGCAGTGCAAGTGATAAACTGGACAAAACAGTGCAATGCGTGACATGGCGCGAGGGATAAACGGCACAAAGAGTGCGATGCGCAAAAGGGCGCGAGTGATAAACTGCACAAAGCAGTGCAATGCGCAACAGAGCGCGAGTGATAAACTGCACAAAACAGTGCATTGCGCAACACAGCGCGAGTGTAAACTGCACAAAACAGTGCGATGCGCAACACAGCGCGAGTGACAAACTGCACAAAACAGTGCGATCCGTAACACAGCGCGAGTGTAAACTGCACAAAACAGTGCGATGCGCAACATAGCGCGAGTGATAAACTGCACAAAACAGTACGATGCGCAACAGAGCGCGAGTGACAAACTGCACAAGACAATGCGATGCGCAAAAGTGCGCGAGTGATAAACTACACAACACAGTGCGATGCGCAAGAAAGCGCGAGTGATAAACTGCTCAAAACATTGCGACGCGCAACACAGCACGAGTGTAAA
This sequence comes from Camellia japonica, assembly GCA_030407325.1. Lineage (NCBI taxonomy): Eukaryota > Viridiplantae > Streptophyta > Magnoliopsida > Ericales > Theaceae > Camellia > Camellia japonica. Next base: position 861 of record JAPPVO010001670.1, on the reverse strand, counting down.
CTGCACAAAATAGTGCGATGCGCAACACAGCGCGAGTGATAAACTGCACAAAACAGTGCGATGCACAAAACTGCGCGAGTGCAAACTGCACAAAACAGTGCGATGCGCAAAATAGCGTGAGTGTAAACTGCCCAAAATAGTGCGATGCGAAATGTAGCGCGAGTGTAAACTGCACAAAACAGTGCGATGCGCAAAATTGTGCGATAGATAAACTGCACAAAACAGTGCGATGCGCAACACAGCGCGAGTGTAAACTGCACAAAACAGTGCGATGCGAAACATAGCGCGAGTGTAGACTGCACAAAACAGTTCGATGCGCAAAATAGCGCGAGAGATAAACTACACAAAACAGTGCGATGCGGAACATAGCGCGAGTGTAAACTGCACAAAACAGTGCGATGAGCGCTTCGATTGATAAAATTCACAAAACAGTGCGACGTGATAAATAGAGCGAGTGTAAACTTCACAAAACAGTGCGATGCGCAAAATAGCACCAGTGTAAACCGCACAAAACAATGCAATGCGCAAAAGAGCGTGAGTGATAAACTGTAAAAATCAGTGCAATGCGCAAGAAGCGCGAGTGACAAACTGCACAAAATAGTGCGATGCGCAACACAGCGCGAGTGTAAACTGTACAAAACAGTGCGATGGACAAAACAGCGCAAGTGATAAACTGCACCAAACAGTGCGATGCGCAAAACAGCGTGAGTGTAAACTGCCCAAAACAGTGCGATGCCCAAAATAACGCGAGTGTAAACTGCACAAGACAGTGCGATGCGGAAAATAGCGCAAGTGTAAACTGCACGACACAGTGCGATGCGCAAAAGAGCGTGAGTGATAAAGTGCACAACACAGTGCGAT
>JAPPVO010001669.1:0-10614 GCA_030407325.1 Camellia japonica | reverse complement strand
CTGTTTCCTCTGCTCTCCTTCTTTGAAAATTCCCAAAACTTCAGGAGTGCCTCTCAGAGCACTGGGGAGCATCACCGGCTGAGGCAGGGAGCCACCGGCTGAGGGAGGAAGCCACCGGCTCTGAATTTCATTATCGGCTGCCAAGAGGCAGCCGGTCGGCACTAAAGAGTGCCGATCGGCCCTTTATCCCTGCAGAACCTGCAACTGACAGCAGCAGAGGAAACTAAAGGCAAGGCAATGCAATGCAAATCAAAGCATGTATGCACCAAGCACATCCCTCATCATGCTATGGACTCAAGAGGGCATGTGCCTCGATTCCCGGACCACCAATCGCGCATTTCCATGCGTGATGGTCCTAAGAACCAAGGGTACAAATTGATTTAAAATGCATACAAACCAAGCAAGCACATAAGGGGTGCTAAACCTCCATCATGACTTAGTCAAGAGGCCTAGCATGCATGCCAATATGATGCAACCCTAAGCATGTTATCTATCATGCAAAGTGAACAATGTGATGCACTTATGCAAGCATACAAGTAGGCATACAAGGCAAGTATGCAAACTAAGCAATGGGATGGACTTATACATGAATTGGGCAGCTCTAACAAGGCTCAAAACAGTGGCCATGATGCCTACAAATGGAGATTAAACACACACACACACGTGCGCATGTTAAGGTACCAAACCCAAGGCATAAACAAGCAACATTCAAGCACACTTGAAGAGGTTAAACATGGGCTACTAGCATGCACATAAAGCTCTGAAAATTACGCAAAATGTGATGCCAAAACATGCAACAAAGCAAGCTAAACAAAGCATGCAAATGGCCTTAGACTTAAGGCAAGCCAATGGGGCATTAAAGCACACTTATGCACAACCAAAATGGCAATACTCAAGCACTTAAAGACAGAGTTTTAACACATAAAACTAAGCCTAAATGACCACCTAGAAGGCATCTAGATGACATGGAACCTAAGGCACGCAATAGGGCCTAAACATGGAGCATATAACGTAAGCTTAAGAAGTCACAAAGAGACATGCAATGTCAACATACAAGCACCTCTAGGGGACTGAAATAGCATATGAAATGATTCCAAATCATCAAAACAATGCAAGCATAGCACACTACACATTCATATTCTTGAGGCCAACAAGCCAAATACAAAGAGGCTACATTAAACATGCTGAGATTGACCAAAATGATTATGGACAGACCTCATACATGGCAAAAGGAGCATACTAGCTCTAAGAATCAAGGCCTAAAACATGTTAGAAATAAAGGCATACTACCTAGACATGTTAAGGCACAAAAGGGCATTACAAAGCAACTATACAAAGCATGCATAGAGTACTAAAACCAACTTATAGCAATGTCATATTAGGGCATAATAAACATAAAAATGCAGCTAAGACATGCTCAAGAAACAAACAAACATGGTGCTCTCTCAAGAGGCAAAACATGCCCTTTTCAAGGACAACAAGGAGAGGGGATGGCCCTCTCCTTCCTAGGACTTTAAGGCACCATCTCCACCACTGAAATCCCTCGAGATTTCAATGGTGGAGAGGTCCAAGCATGACAGTCCCGGATCTCCACAAAATAGCACAAAAAAAAGGCCCTTTTCAAGGCCTAAAGGGGGTCAAACTTCCCCAAACCTCCAAACACTCTTAATACACAATAAAGAGGGTCAAAAATCAGAACTTTTATGTGCCAAACACTAAGCTCAAAAACTGTTTTAAACTAAGTAAAAACAAGTTGCAAGAATGGGGTAAATAAAGTGAAGTTCTTACCCTTGTTGACTACCTTCACAAAGGTTGTTGTGCTTGGTCCCTTGAGCTCTAAACCAGTCAAAAACTTCAGGAATAAGCCCTGATTTTTGAACACACCAAGAAAAGGTGGAAGAGTAGGTGTTTATGTGCAAAAGTGTGAACTTATGCACCTAGAACACAAAGGGAAAGAGAGGGATAGAGTGTATATCTATTCTAACCCTAGGAAAACCAGAGCTCCAGCTCTCTAACAATGTCTAACTCTTCTAAAAAATCCAACCCTAAGTCAAGAGGGAGAGCTTTCCTCTTATAGAACTTGTAATGACTTACAAGCTAAGCAAGCAAGACTCATCCCCTCCATACACGTGTATGGAGGGGAGGCAAAAGGCATACAGCTGGATAAAAATATCTCATAAAGCAGCTGTATAGTGCCCGGCCGGCAGAAAATGTCAATTGACAAAATTAGTGCCGACCGGCACAAAAGAGTGCCGATCGGCACAATAAAGTGCCGATAGCATCTCCAGCCAGCCGGTGGCCTCTAGCCCTAGCCGGTGGTGTGTAGGGAGGCCTCACAAAGCATTCCCTGCCTTTTCAAGGCAAAACACAAGTGTTTGGTGCAAAACCAAACACAAACGGTCGAGTTCGGAGGTCCTGAGGCACGGCGCGCGCAGCCGAGAACTCCGGGAGCTCCAAACGAACACAAACATGGATAATCACCGAGTGTTCCAACGGTGACGTCCAAGTCTTGAGGACGGTCAAAAATGGGGTGTCTACAACGTGGCTTCAACGGTTATCCATATTCAAATTCAAATATAGGAGGGAACCCTAACTGTAAGTGATGACATAGTGGAACTACTTATAAGGCAGCATGACCAGCGATCATAGAGGAGCAGTTCGACGGTTTGAAGTGTAGTTCGAAGGTCATCCTTGACAAGTATAAATAGCAGGGAAGCCCCCAGAAAAAGCCCCCAGACTCAGATCCAACAAACCAGTCATTTACTTCATATTTTCTTTTCCAGTCTTTACATTTCCTGCACTTTAAATACCTGTTCTTTACATTCCTGCACTTTAAATTCCTGCATTGTACTTCGTTCATAGGAGTAGTTTCAAGTAGATCGTCACTGTAAACCTCAACGAGGCTGAGTTTGGATCATTGTAAGTTTCCATTTTAATGAAATACTTCAGTTGTTCGTCATTTCACTGTTATTTTGCTTAATTTCTCCTAAGTCAAGCCACCAGTAAAAGTCCTCTTCATTGAGGCTGAAAAAACTAAAACACAATCGTCTGATAATTGGTTGGCAATTATAATTTCTGTAAGGACTGATTGATCTTTGCTGGCACGCTCGCATTTACAAAAATACCCTTCAAAAGCTAAAAAGCCAACAGAACTATAAATAATATGTTAATGGATAGAAAAAAATTTGCAAAAGTGAATCCTACTAATAATTACTGTAAAATTTTATTCATTTATATATATTTGATATTTGATTTTATAATCAATCTTTGTGTGTGTAGCAGAATTGAAAAAGTAACTTACCTCTTGACCCAAATAACTTCTGATTCTCACTTGTGAAAAGCCAAAAGCTCTTGACATGGGGAGGTTCAGTCCATTGTGTTCACTACAATTTGCGAACTATTTGAGACTAAAGCATACGGGTGATGACCTGATTTTAAGATGACTTCTAGTTAATACGTGGAGTAATTCTTAATATAAAAGTAAAAATAAGATATGTTGGTAGATCGACTCATGTCATTAAATAAATTATTGAAATTAAGAGTTAAGGCCAACATGAATTGGAATTAATGTATTATATCATATTAACTCTTTTTCTTTTTTCTTTTTTCTTTTTTTGCCTGAGAATAGTTGGAGTCTGATATTGTATTGATTGAAAAAGAAAAAAATTTATTGAAAACACAAACAATGATACAAAAATATAATAACGGTAACATGATAATTAAAATATGGGCATTTATTTATAAATACTTCTTTATCTATTTATATTTCACTTAATTTAAATTATTTTTTTTATATTCTAATAAGTCCTATGGGTTAAATAGTTATCAAAATATTCCCAATTAAAATAGGGTAAAGCGTACATTAATGTTCACACATTGACAAGGTGAATGCTCTATGATGTAAACATTCACACTATCAATGTAAACATTCACATTATCAAATTTATTTAATATGAATATTTACATAATCAAGTTGTTAAGGATTCAAAATATATTTTTAAGGGTAAAATACAAGAATGTCTTATGAATTAATTGAGATACAAATACTTAATTTTCTAATAAATTTCCCAATAAAGATATATTTAATAAATCATATATATAGTTGTTGGCTTTTTTGGCTTTCAAAGGTTAATAATGTAATTTTAAGCATGCCAGCAAGGATCAATTAGTCCTTACAAAATATTAATTGCTAACCAATTATCAAACGATTGTATTTTACTTTTCTCAGCCTTAATGAAGAGGATTTTTACTGGTGGCTTGTTTAGGAGAATTTAGTAAATAACAAGTGAAGAATAATTTCAGAATCTGAATTTCATTAAGTAAATGAAAACTTACAATGATCTGACCCAGTCTCGTAGAGGTTTACAACAATAAGCTATTTAAAAACTACTCATAGGAAATGAAGTGCAGTACAGGAATTGAAGTGCTGACATATAAAGAATTGTAAAAACTAGAAGGAAAAATGAAGTAAATAAACTGATTTTTTGATCTGAGTCTGGATGCCTTATTCTGGGGACTTCTTTGCTATTTATACTTTTCAATGATAACTGTCAAAGTGGGCTTTCAACCGTCGAAATGTCCTCCCATGATTGCTGAACATGCTCTCTTTAAGTCAGTCTCACTACGCCACTCTTGCAGTTAGGTATCCCTCTTAATTTTGAATTTAAACTTTGTGAGTAACCGTTAGGCCACATCACATTGTATCCCTTGATTGTTCCGGTGCTACGCAAATCCATTATTACCAATACGGACTAACACGTGTCTGACTTTTGTTGGCAACTTGCATTAACTCCCTAAATTGCCCTCTTCGTGCCACGTGTTGAATTGTGATTGGCTTTTACAAATTATACAACCAACATGACCCCCCGCACTAATATACCCAATACTTGGTGATGTTTGTGGATCAAGGCACTTTACCCACGTCCTACGACGTGCATGGGCTTTACATCTTCTTAGAAATGCAACCGACGTCCATCATTGCAATATTTGTACTGTATTAAATTCTCTTCTATCCCTTGAACATCTCCCACTATCTGAGCATTCGAAAAGACTGATACAGTTCTTATGGTATAGCGATCCCGGTTTTCCCTTTACTGTTTAATTGTATTCCGGACTCGGTTTTGTGATTGATGGTTATTGTCTGTGTTACATTTCCCTCCTTTAACTCTTAGTAATTGAGTTTAGAATTGTTTTGGGCATGTTTCGAACAAGTGGGTTGAGTTTTGGTCTCAAGTGTTGTTGCCTAGGTTTTTGGTGATCCGCTCGAGCGGGTTTCATTACGCTCGAGCGGGTCGCGCTCGAGTGGGTATCTTTGCGCTCGAGCGGGTGTTCAATGTCTATAAAAGTTCTGGGTGGATGTAATCTACGCTCGAGCGGATTCCCTTTTTGCGCTCGAGCGGGTGGTGTTTTGTTTTGTGGCTTGGCGCTCGAGCGGGTCAAGTTTTTGTGTTTGATGCTCGAGCGTCCTATTCTCCACTCGAGCGGGTCATGCGTATATCAGATCTGGACTGTGATATTTTAAATCACTTTTTACACACACACACTCTCTCTCTCTTACTTTTCAAAATCTCCATTGGAGAGCTCCTCTTTCTAAAAACACAACTTCTCTCTAGGGTTTGATCTAGTAGGAGTGATCTTCTATCCCTGGGCCTTTGTAAAAAGTGTGGAGATCGTTGAGGGCTACGTTCTGATCCGAAAATATTGGGGTTTGGAGCATTTCAAATTTCTTCACCTTCTTCCATTGAGCTCCGAATTTAAGGTAGGGATAACTACTCATTTTTATGGTCTTTGACATAAACTTGTAGTCATTTTGATTAAATGTTGCGAGTTGGGAAGTTTGGGTGTTAGGGTTTCAAAATGTGGAAAAAGGGGTTTTGTTCTTTGGGCCTATACGTGAGTATGTTGGGTCTTAACATGAGATTAGTGTTGTAAATCGTTGATATTTAGACCTTTGGGTCAATATTGGGAAATGAGGGAGAAGAAACCCTAATTTGTTGTATAAATTAATTGGTATAATTAATTTGGAAAATTGTGAATATGTGAAATTGAGTTGGGAATAATGAGATTGGCTCATTATGAGATAGAGTGGTGGAGTTGGAATTGTTAATCACTCACCTGTGAAAATTGTTGATAATTTATCTGTTGGATGTAATTATTATCTGTTTAGAAATAATTGCTTTGGGCTATCGGTGGAGGATAGTTTTGATTGTTGTAGACACTGCATGACGATTAGGCAAACTAAAACTAATCAATTGAGTATGTCATTGAATATGACGGTTGGAATAATACATCAAATTTATGTATTGATTGATTATGTATATGATATGTATTTATATACATTGTGTTGTGTGGGAGGAGATAGGGGATGTACTCCACGGTTTAGGAGGAAATAGGGGATGGACTCCTAAATCGGATAATATTTGGGAGGAAATAGGGAATGGACTCCTAAACCGGATATTATTTGGGAGGAGAGAGGAGATAGGGGATGGACTCCATTGATACAGTAAATATGTGTATCTATTGAAGTATTGATACAGCGAATATGTGTATCTATTGTGAAGTATGGAAGTGTTTTATGTGATATTGATACAGCAAATATGTGTATCTATAGTGAAGTATGGTAGTATTGTTGATATGAGCTGTGGTCTCATGGGGATTGTTTGGCCAGATTCTGAGCCATATTTATGAATCGAAAACCGGTTAAGTAAAGGAAAGAGGAATGAAACATGGACATAACTGTCATGTAATTGAAATGGATTATGACATGATTTATGTGGGTTAAACATTTATCAAATGCTAATGTTTTAGTCTTTGCTCATATTATGTTTAGCATATCTCTACTGGGTGTTGGCTCACCCTATATGGGACATCTTTTTCAGGTACAGGTGTTATGCTACCTCCAAGGACGTAGCTTGGGAGGCTTGAGGCTGTTAAACTCTTTTTGTTGTCTTTATTGTATTACATGTATATAAAGCCAAGGGCTTATTTTGTGTAGAGTTAGTACTCTCCTTTTTGTAACCAAGTGTTGACTTGGAAAGTTGTAAGCCTAAAGGGCATTTACTTTTGATGTCAACATGTAATATTTTATTAATGAATACTCTGATGAATGAAATTATGCTTTATTCTCTTATGTCTAAGCATGTCAAGATTGTATGATTTATGGGTTTATTTTGAGGGCGTTACAACTTGGTATCAGAGCTGACCGGGTTCGAATACTTTGGGTACGTGGAAAGTGATTAGTATCACAATGGGTTTGTCTCGCTTGTTGGAGACTTAGACGTAATGTTATATACTTATGTGATAACTTGTTTTATGTGACTATATGGGTATGAGATTTAGTTTCTAGGATGTTGATTGGATCCTTAGGTTTCTGTGAGTCTTGTTGGAAAAGCACTTGATCAATGCTGTTTCTAACTGGAACTCTAGTAACGCCATGGGACTATCATTATCCGAAAATGAAATTCGTAAGTGCTTATGTGATTATGTGCTTACGTGGAGTGAATTACTGTTGTCCATGCATTAGGACTTGAGTGTTATAGCTTCGGCACATTTATGAATGTGCTAATGTTCTTTGTTACCTTTATTAGGATGTCAGGACGAGGACGTGGTGGTAGGCGAGGTAGGCCTAGGAGGCAGGAGATGCCTATACCGAACGAGGTTCCGGCGTAGCAGGAGGGTGTTGGTCAGGCTAATGTGGCCGAGCCAGTAGGTCAGCAGGCCATGGGTGCCTTAGTCCGCGAGATGGCAGAAGCTTTGAGGGAATCCTTGGGGATTCTTAGAGCTGAGAATCAGGTCCAGGCCCATGTTGCTGAGGCAGGGCCTTCCTTTCTGAAGAAAGAGTTCTTCCGGTCTAACCCGGACGAGTTTGTGGGTGATCCAAAAGAGCCACTTAAGGCGGATGAATGGCTCGAACAGATGACGAAGACGTTTGAGATGCTTGGCATCGAGGACAGGACTTTGAAGGTAATCTTGGCATCTTTCCAGCTTAAGGGGGATGCGGGTCAGTGGTGGAAGTTCATGAGAGGTCGTGTAGGAGGGACTTGGGAGGCCTTTGTAGATGCTTTCCAGGAAAAGTTCCTATCTCCAACTGTCAGGGAGAAGTTGAGGGATCAGTTCTACTAGCTTAAGCAGCTGAGTCTATCAGTGGCCGAGTTTGAGGCCGCATTTACTAGTTTATCCAGGTTTGCACCTGAGCTTGTAGCGTATGAAGAATGCCGTTGTCTGGAATTTGAGAAGAAGTTGAGACACGGTCTCAAGATGAGAGTTGGGGGGTCTATGACCCGGGATTATGGGCGCTTGGTAGATGCTGCGGCCCATATGGAGATTATGATGTAGGAGAAGGAGGAGAGGCAGGAGGAGGAGGAGAGACAGAGGGGCTCCAAGAGGAGTCAAGATGGTCAGCGGACGGTAGAGGTAGAGGGTTCTAACCCTCAGCAGTCCCAGGGTGCTTTTGCTAGATCTACCTTTCCAGTGCCGAGTGCAGGCTCTGGGAGAGGCAGTCAGGGAGACATCACCTGTTACAAATGTGGTCAACTGGGCCACAAGTCTCCAGCTTTCCCGCAGAGGGGAGGAGGTCAAAGAGCAGCTTCATCTTCGACTCGACCTCAGAGCCAGAGTTAGGGTAGAGGCCAGCCGCTCTCTTGTTACCACTGTGGTCAGGCGGGGCACCTGAAGAGATTTTGCCCGCAGTTGAGTGGCACATCTGGTGTATCTGGGCCAAGGCAGAGTTTTCAGCCAGCTCAGTCAGTTCAGGCCTCGAGGGCCAATCAGGGGGCTTCATCGTCCCAGTCTGTGCAGTAGCCTTTTGCTCCTAGAGGTGAGCAGGTAGATCAGGGGCCTACAGGGCGTGTGTATGCTGTTACCGCGTAGGATTTAGTACCGGCTTCCATCTGTTGTGAGAGGTACCTTTTTGTTTTGCAACTTGGTTACTAATGTGTTGATTGATACGGGTGCATCCCATTCCTTTATATCTGCTGCATTTGCATCTGTTTTGGGTTTGGAGTTGGCGTAGTTAGCATTCTCTATTTGTGTTGTGTCACCTATTGGGGGTGAGTTGATTTTGAAACAAGGGTGTCGGGGCTGTGATATAGAGGTCGCTGACCGCTGACTTCCATTTTCTTTTGTAGTTATGGCTATGTCGGGTTTTGATGTGATTTTGGATATGGACTGGTTATCGTCATACCGAGCTGTTATCGATTATTACCGCCAGAGGGTCACTGTATGCACCTTGAGCGGGGATTGTTTCCATTTCTTGGGGGATTGGGTTGGTAGTGTGTTGCCACCGGTGTATAATCCGCGAGGGCAGAGTGAGCTTAGTGGTCTTCTCGCTAGCTTTATGAGTGGTGAGTGTGATGAGACCCAAACTGTATTGCCGAGAGTGGTTTGTGAGTACTTGGACATTTTTCCTGAGGATCTTGTAAGTTTGCCACCACATCGAGAGATCGAGTTCTCCATTGATTTAGTGCCCGGCACGGCGCCGATTTCTATGGCACCTTATCGTTTTGCCCCAGCCGAGTTGAGTGAGTTGAAGATTCAACTCCAGAAGTTGCTGGATAAGGGCTTCATTCGCCCTAGTGTTTCGCCGTGAGGAGCACCGGCCCTCTTTACTAAAAAGAAAGATGGTGCCTTGAGACTTTGCATCGATTACCGAAAATTGAATCGGGCTACGGTTAAGAATAATAACCCTATGCCCCGTATTGATGATCTGTTTGACCAGTTGAAAGGGTCCCGTTGTTTCTCTAAGATAGACTTGAGATCGGGTTACCACCAGTTGAGGGTCAGGGAGGAGGATATTCTGAAGATGGCATTCTGTACGCGGTATGGCCACTATGAGTTTCTAGTGATGCCATTTGGGCTCACCAATGCACCGGCAGTATTTATGGATTTGATGAACCGGATCTTCCGGGAATTCTTAAATCGTTTTGTGGTCGTTTTCGTAGACGACATCTTGATTTATTCACCTTCGGAGGAGGAGCACGAGGAACACTTAAGAGTGGTGCTTGAGTTGTTTAGAGCCCATAGGCTGTACGCCAAGTTTGGGAAGTGTGAGTTCTGGCTAAGAGAGGTTAAATTCTTACGCCATGTTGTTTTCGGGGAAAGGGTGTCTGTTGATACATCCAAGATTGAGGTAGTGCAGGATTGGGTACAGCCTAAGAGTGTTTTTGAGATCCGCAGTTTTCTGGGATTAGCTGGGTATTACCGTCGGTTTGTGAAAGATTTCTCCAGGCTAGCTTCGCCGTTGACTAGATTGACGCGGAAAGGGGTCAAATTTGTATGGAGTGAGACTTGTGAAAAGTCATTCCAAGAGTTGAAAGTTAGATTGACCACCGCTCCGGTTTTGATTATTCCAGAGAGAGGTTTGGGGTATGCTGTTTATTGTGATGCTTCACGAGAGGGTTTGGGTTGTGTGTTGATGCAAGAGGGGAAAGTGGTAGCCTATGGCTCATGTCAGTTGAAAATACACGAGAGGAATTACCCTACACATGACCTAGAACTAGCAGCAGTAATTTTTGCCTTAAAAATTTGGAGGCACTACCTTTATGGTGAGAGGTTCGAGGTGTTCTCGGATCATAAGAGTTTGAAGTACCTGTTTACACAGAGACACTTGAATTGAGG
>JAPPVO010001668.1:0-22540 GCA_030407325.1 Camellia japonica | reverse complement strand
TTTTCCTTTAGATTGTTGTATCCGGACTTAAGTTCCGTGGATCCAGGCATTGTGTATTGTTGTTGTTGTCCTTTGATTCTTTTTTTTTGAGTTATAGGATGTCTTTGGGCAGGTTTGTTTCAGGTTGGTTGGGTTTAGACACCAAGTGTTGCTGTCCAGAATTTTGGACCTTCGCTCGAGCGAGGAGTTGGTCACTCGAGCGAGCTGTTGTTTTTGTTCTTCACTCGAGCCAGGGTTTGGTCGCTCGAGCGAGAGTCTGCGTCTGGGCTTAGGACCTGAGAGATGTGTTTCTTAGCTCGAGCGAGCTTTTCTTCGCTCGAGCGAGCGAGTGTATGTATTCGAGTTTTCGCTCGAGCGAGCGAGGTGTATGTATTCGAGTTCTTCGCTCGAGCGAGCTTCTGGGTTGCAGACCTGAAGCATCGAGTTTTTGGCTCGAGCGAGCTTTTCTTCGCTCGAGCGTGGTTTTTTGTGTCTGGTCGCTCGAGCGACCAAGTCTTCGCTCGAGCGAGCCTGTCCAGTTTAAATAGGCAGCAGCGGGTTTTTTATCAGTTTTTCATCTTCTTTTTTATTCCAAACCCTAGGTCCGACTTCTCTCTCTCTTCTCTCTTAGGTTTGATCTATTTAGGGTGTGTTTCTACCCTAGATCCTTTATTAAAAAGTTAGAGTGAGTCGAGAGCTTCAGTTTAATCTGAACAAGTTTGGATTTGGAGCACTTTGAGTTTGGATCCTCATCTCCATCTTCTCTTTTTGGGCTATTTCCTTGAGGTAGGGATTTCCTACTCCAAGGTATACATTTTGTTCTAAGTTTTTGTATTTTAATATGTTGGGGGTATTTTGGTAATTTGGGAAAAACCCTAGTTGTTGTATTAAATTGAATTGTAAGTTTAATTTAAGAAAAATTGGGAATAATAGTTGAATTCACAAAATATGAGGAATTATTGATTAAATGGGGTAGTTGGTTAATTTAAATCATATGCCTATTGAATTGTTGATTTAGTTATTTTCTGTTTAGAGATAACTGTTTTGGCTATCGGTGGAGGATAGTCATGATTGTTGTAGACGTTGCATGTGGATTAGGGATAACTGGAACTAATCACATTGGGTTAAGTCATTATATTTGACTATTGAATTAATACAGAAAAATTACATGTATTGATTGAGCATTTGCATATGCATATTGTGTGGGAGGAGATAGGGGATGTACTCCACGGTTTAGGGGAAGATGGGGGATGGACCTCTAAATCGGATTTTGTTTGGGAGGAGATAGGGGATGGACTCCATTAGCATCACTTTTATGTGTGCTTATTTATATTGAAGTGTTTTATTGATACAGCACTAAAATGTGTATCAAACTGGAAGTATGATGTGTTTTGATATGAGCCTGAGTCTCATTTGTTTGTGAATATGAGAAATAATGTGAATATGATATATATAGTTCACTGTTGTAAGGTTGGCCAGGTTCTGAGCCATATTGATCATAATGGAAAGTGAAACGTGTCATTGACATTAGTGTCATGAAACTGTATAAAGACATAATTAATTATTTGGTTAACCATCTATTGAATGCTATTGCTTTATTCAATGCTTATATATGGTTTAGTATTTTTCTACTGGGCTGTGGCTCACCCTATATGGGAACATCATTTTCAGGTTCAGGTGATAAGCTACCTCCAAGGACTTAGCTTGGAAGGAATTTGGATTTTGAAGCTTTGTCTTTAATTACTTGTTTTTATTTGAATTACATGTAAACACTCAAGCCGAGGGCTAAATTTGTAATTGAGTTAGTACTCATTCTTTTCTGTCCAAGTGTTGGCTTGGAAAGATGTAAGCCCTTAGGGCATTTACTTTCATTGTTACATGTAATGTCTTTATTTAAAGATACTCTGATGAACGAATTATGGTTTATTTTCTTAAGTAATGCATCTTATTATTGTGTATGTTATGGGTTATTTTATGAGGGCGTTACAACCTGGATTAATCCTCGAGAACATGTAATCTCTTTATTAAATAACTTGTGCAATGGAAGGTATAAGAGAATATTTTTTATAAACATTTTATGAAATTTATTTAAATTGTTTATATACCATTATACATTAGCAGTGGGTGTAAATCCAATGCGTTCATAATTTTATATTTATATATTTTGATAGTTTGATGAATAAGAACATTTGATTAGCAATTTTGAATTGTTTGATGGAGAAGAAAAATCACCTAATAGTTATCGGATGGAAGGGATTGACAGCTACTGAGTGAGAAGGGTATTATTAAAAAATAAAATGTTTTCACACTAAGTTAGGTGTACACTTTATATAATAATATAATAGAATAAATAAAGGCAAATTTCATAAGTAGTCGCTACACTTTTGTCATTTGGATTCGTACACTTTCAATTAGCTTAATTTTGACCCTTCACATTAGATTTTGTGTAACGAATTAGACTTAGCCTAATTGGCCACCATGACTTTCCTAAACGCTTAGTCCCTAAGGGGAGGTAATGGATTCAACTCTCCCTAGGAGGGTTGAATTATGGGGACAAGTACTAACTTGGTGCTTTATAAAGGTGGGGAGATTAACTCTCATATATAGGTGCTAATTTAACAACTGACTTTCGCCAATCAAAAAAGAAAAACATTAGAATTTGTGTCAATTTAATCTTTTTTCCATTTTTTTTTCTTTCTTTTTTTTTTTCTTTTTTTGAACTCATCACTTTAATCTATTTGATAACTCTGTTATGGATTTTTGATTGAAATTTATCATTGAGATAGTTGAGCTTTACTCACTAAATTGATCAAGTTTATATATATATATATATATATTTTCCTAAAACCATGACACATGTGGCTCATGTGTACATTTTTTCATAAAACAATGCTCTAACAATTGTAATGAAGTCGACTAAATTAAGACAAAACAAAAAGTTTAAAGTCAAAATCAAGTCAGTTAAAATTATTTATTATTTATATAATTGCAAGACATATGGCATTCTCCTACTCATTTGGAGGTTATAAGAAGTTATCATGTATTAAACACATGTGAAAAGATGATGGACGACAAAGTGGAGAACATGAAACATAAAGTGGAGGTTAAAGGAAGTTATGGAGACATAGAAATGAAGTGGAAGATCATGGAATATGAAATAGAGAAGCTGGAAGAATAGGGTAGTTACTAGATAATTTTTTCCTAAAAGTTTTTGCCTATAAATAGTCATTCATAGCTATATTATAATCATCCAACTCAAATCCAAGACAATTGATTTATATTTTTCTTATCATTTATATTTTTCACATTTTATTTTATGCACTTCCTTTTTGAAGCATAAGAGTAGAGATAATTAATGATTACTTTGATTGTTCACTCAATCACCCCGATTGTTTCCTCAATCATCTTTCTCTGTCTCCCTCTCTTTTTCTTTTAATTTTTCCTTTTTCTACACTTTGTAATTTTGAAATCATCTTCGTTGAGGCAAAAGAACCGTCAATGCAATCACTGAATAATTGGCTTGAAGTCGTGCTATGATTTTGCAAAACATACACCATGAAGCTGTGAACTTTACAACAATCTTAATAAAATAAAATAAAATAAAATAAGATTATATATATTTATACTATTATTAAATAAAGGCCTTATTGGTGTAGTGAAATTTTTACTTTTCTATTTTAAAACAAAAAAAAAAAGTTACACAAAGAGAAAGGCTAGACTTGAACCCATGACTATGGATTTAACGTAAGAGAACTAATACCACTTAAGTTAAGTAAACATCACAATATTAATTTCATTATTATTTTCTTTTATTTTTACTTATTTAAATTATACACGCATCGCGTGTACCATCCGCTAATACATACTTCCTTCGTCTCAAATTAATAATCCCTTTTCAAAATTCAAACTTTTTACGGAGACATAATCGTTACACTTTGAATCCAAATTTTAAAGAATAAAATTCTCATTTTTAAATATATTTATAATTGCTTTACAAGAGATAATTTTAGAAATTTTAAATTTTAAATTTTTTCTTTTCAAAGTGGACACATATTTTGGGATAATAAAAAATAAAATAATAGACCAATAAAATGAGACGGAGTGAGTATATATTAGTAGAAATCTCAAAACAAGAATAACATGAATAACATAGTTGAAATTGGATAGGACAGTTAACTGAGTGGTCTATGTAATATCACTTGAGATAGTGAGAAGGCAAAAGGTTTAGATTATAGTCGATAGAGTGACTACGGCCTTTTCATTGTAATGTAACTTACTGACATCTAACATCGTATGATCAAACAAAAAAATAAAAAATAAAAAATAGTTGTAATTTGTGCTCAGGAATTAATTTGCTTTATTACCTGTTTGTCCTTCTTTGGGAGGTAAATTTTGCAGTCTGCAACATCTTTGTCGGCTTCTGATTTAGAGGTTTCATCTCCCATCGATTCAATCTTAGTCTGAAAAACAAAACTTGCACAACTTTTTTCTTCAAGTTTTACCTTATAATACTATCATATCTATAATACTAAAATATAAATTTCACCTTACGTATTCTTATATTTTCATACAATATGCGTTAGTTTCAATCAATTTTGAATTTACTAAAAGAGATTCAATATAATTGTATCAAATTTATGGATTTTGTGTGACTTACCCTTAAAAAAATGTGTACACGCTATTAATATTGAAAAAAAATAGACTTTTAGTGGCGTTTAAAAAACGCCGCTATAAGTGTCAAAAACGCCGCCAATTCCTTTTGCGACGCTTAGCACCAAACGCCGAGGATGCGGCCGTCGCTGTAGCTTTGTGGCGTTTTAAAAACGTCGTGATATTGGTATAGGCGGCGTTTTTAAAAACGTCGCCAAATGTCCTAGTACACAAGTTGACGCCACTGACGATATTTAGCAACGTTTTAAAAAACGCGTCATATCTTTTTTTTAAAATATGACTGTTAGTGAGTAGGGTTTAAGAGGCGTTTGTAGAAACGCCGTCATATCCCTTCTTTTTTTTTTTTGAAATTGTTCTAATTTTATTTGATTGAACTAAAAAAATACATGTAATAACACTAATATAAAATAATAACTCTCATTCAAATAGCTGTAATGAAGCATTAATTTACTTTCTCATTCAATTAATATCTAATCACCATTACACACAAAATTAACATATCCAAAAATCATGTTTTAACATTAATCACAAACTAACATATATCCAAAAATCATGTCTTAACATTAACCACAAACTAACATACATCCAAATCATGTCTTAGCATTAAAGTTGTAGCCTTCACTGGTCTACATGTCTGCATCAGAACATAAACTGCAATCAGAATTCACCAAGAAGTATTAAATACATATAAAGAAACGGGCATACCCAAAGACAATGCAGACACATATGAGAATCATGTAAAATTAATGCTCTCATAGCATAAACAAATTTAGCGGCCATTTGATCTAACTCGCACTCATCAAATTAGGCAAGATTTCTGAAGGGTCTTTATCATATTTTTTTTCTTTTAGAATGTGTATAACCTTATCAAATTGAGATTTGCCATCACATACAAATTCAAATTTGAATCCAACCAAAAATCTCTACACTGGCACATACAGCATAAATGCCCCAGTTTCTGGTGTAATTATTATATAAATATACTTTCCCAAACCTGACATGAGGATGCCGCTGTCGGGTATCATCAAAAAAACAATGGTGAATGGTCACTCGAATACATCTGTCACCAGTGTGAGACGAGTCCGCTCCAATGAGCATTGTCTTGTCATGCCTTGAAAAGTGACATCTGAATACAAAGATTTCAGATAAGATGACAGACCAATAGTTCTTGAAACTTCAAAGACAATCCATAGAGGTTCTTTCTTGCGACAGCCTTCACAGAGTGATCCTGGCCCATCATCTGCAGTAACATAAAAATGTGCACTATGCTTGCATCACAACCAAATACAAAGTGCAAAAAACCTTTTCAATAAAAGAAAAATTACAAAAAAAGAAGGGGTTTGTAGAGGGTTCCCATAAATTGAAGTTCTCAACAAATCAATAGGATGTTAAATAAAATAAAAAATAGTTAATGGGAACTACGGTTGACAAAGAAGATAACGAACTACAAAATTCACTTTGACAAGCGCACTAATGACAGGATACAATCAATTCCTACATAAAGATTCATTGAATCAAACAGGATCAGGATGGGAAGGGCCAATAGAAAGTTTGGGAGGGCGCTAGACTCAAATCAAAAAAGGAAAAATTAAAAGAATTAAAAGTCATCTGCAATAGTTTCCATTAGTTCAAACCAACAATCAAGGCAAAAGCTAATACCCAAGGTAGATCTATTAAGACATTCTAAAAGAGACATAAAACTCACATAGTCAGTAAATGTTTCTACGGCCGTGCCACCTTCACCTTCTTCTCGCTCCACTTCAACGGCTACCTAAGAGGTTTTGACATAGGAAAAGGAATTAATACTTAAGCACTTTTGCGTAATACGCAAATTTATCTCAGTTTACACACTATTTTCCATTCAAAAGTTGCTAGTAAGGCCTGAAGAAGCACTACCAGCAATGCCAGTGGAGTCTGTAGCTTTCTCCAAAGTACTTCCAGCAGCTAAACTCACAAGTAAGAGGAAAAAATATCAGAGTCATAGATGAAGAAAATATAAAAAAAAATCATGAGGAATGTGCTTCAAACATGTAAGAATGTAAGAAAATTTAATGTAGGAAATAACAGTGGAACTGTTTTATTGATTAAAATACTTCTGTGACCCCTAAAAATGTCTAAGACTCCAGAGTAACAAGTTAAATAGGTATACCAAGAAAAAATTGGTACACTATATCAGAGAAAATAACAGCTTCAAACACCAAATTGTTTAATAATTTGAGGAATCTGCTTAAAAATCATGGTAACCATATTCTGCCTAATCAACTATCATCACGATTCTTATTATTATTATTTTAAATGAAAGGAACCTCTATTGTGTTAAAAGAAAGCTAAATAAGTAACCATAGGATGTTTAACATTGTAACAACCATGTGCATATGGTTTCCTAGTTTGTCAAAATTGGATTTCATTCTTCAGCCAAGAGGTAAAATGAGTTAAAAGAGGAATTTGTAGTGCAGAATATCTAAATCTGGATTTCATTCTTCAGGTCATGTAGATCTAAATCTTTTGATTGAAGATCAAGTCCATCATCTCATTCGAATCAATCGTGTAAATCTGAATCATGGATAAGATTTCGGCAACTACAAAGGACAGAGTATGTCTGATCATGGTGGATTCGGAAATCTTCTGGGTCATAACAGATACCTGCCTCAAGCTTAGGTCTCTTAATAAGTTCAGAAATTTAATCAGCAATTGAAGATTGACCAACATATAAAGATGTGATTTCCCGAAGACAAAAATTTAAAACCAGGAATTAAAAGTCATGATGTGCTGTTGTGTTAAAGAGAAGCCAGTTTCAAGAAATCGATACCTCGCTAGTGTAGATGGTGGTGGCAGTGGCAGTGGCGGTGCAGATGGTGGTGACGGTGGAGCTTCAAAATCAAAATCGAAATCGAAATCAGAGATTCAGATGAAATCGAAATCAGAGAAATCGAGCCGGTGCAAATGGTGGTGGCAGTGGAGCTTCAAAATCAAAATCGCTCTAAATCTCAAAGATGAATCTGTGAGAATGATAACGGTTTAGAGAGGGTTGAGAGAGACGAGATTTGAAGCATAAGGATTCCAAATAAGGGTTTACAAAGGGCTTTAACAATTATTCTCAGATTCAAAATAGACTTTGAAATTGAGAGAGAGAATCACCGAAACATTAAATTTCGAAATCGAAATCGAGAGAGAACTTTGAAATCAAAATCAAAATCGAAATCGCCAAGATGAATCACCGACATTGTATCATTCTGAGATGAATCAGCGAGAGATGAATCGATCCATTGAGAGGGTTTAGAGAAAGAGAGAGAGCGAACGAGAGACTGAAAGAGATTAGGGCTTCAGAGGGTTTCCATTTAAGAGAGAGAGGGGACATTCGAAGGCACTTTTAAACGCTTGAAACGGTGCCATTTTGATTTTTTAAAACAGCGACGTTTAAGAAACGTCGTTAAATATTATAAAATGTGACGTTTAATAAAACGCCGTTAAATAAACGTTGCCAAAACTCATTCTTCCTGCAGTGAATATCTTGAAAATAAAATATGTTATATTATTTCATGTTACTTTATTTTCCGAATACTTTTCAATATATTTTTGGACAACAAATAATTAGTGTAACAATGATATTATCATATGTTTTTTTATCAGCAAAGAAATTTTTTTATTAAAATTAAGGAGAGTACTGTAGACACCCCATTTTTGACCGTCCTCAAGACCTGGATGTCACCGCTGGAACACTCGGTGATTACCCCATGTTTGTGTTCGTTTGGAGTTCCCGGAGTTCTCGGCTCGCGCGCCTTGCCTCAGGACTTCCGAACTCGACCGTCTTGTGTCTGGTTTTGCACCAAACACTTGTGTTTTGCCTTGGAAGGGCAGGGAATGCTTTGTGAGGCATCCCCACATACCACCGGCTGTGGTTAGAGGCCACCGGCTGGCTGGTGTTGCCATCGGCACTTTATTGTGCCGACCGGCACTCTTTTGTGCCGACCGGCACTCTTTTGTGCCGACCGGCACTAAGTTTTGTCAAAATGACACTCTTTGCCGACCGGACACTGTGCAGTTGCTTTATGAGATATTTTCAGACAGCTGTATAGTTTTGGTTCCCCTCCATACACGTGTATGGAGGGATGACCCTCTTAGTTAGCTTAGCTTGTAAGCTTTGCAAGCTTTGCTTGCCTATAAGAGGACCACTCCTCTTCTTGGCTTAGGGTTACAAAATTTTAGACATTTTAGACAGACCAAGCTCTGGTTCTTAGGGTTAGGATAGATACACCTCCTATCTCTCTTCTTCCCTCTTGTTTTGTACACTAGGTGTTTGTGTCATACTTTTGCACACCAACACCTAGTGTTTCACCTTCCTTGGGTTCTTGAAGGTCCAGAGGTCTGTTGTGAAGCTTTGAAGCTGGTTTGGTGCTCAAGGAAGCCAACACATCATCTTTGTTGAAGAGGCTCCAAGGGTAAGACACTAACTCTCTTTTTACCCCATTTTTGCACCTTGTTTTTACCTAGCTTAGAACTGTTTTTGTGCTTAGTGATTAACACATAAAAGTTCTGTTTTTTAAGCCTCTTTATTGTTTATTAAGAGTGTTTTGTGGTTTGAGTGAGTTTGATCACCCTTAGACCTTGAAAAGGCTCATTTTTGTGCTATTTTGTTGAGATCCGAGATTTTTGTGCTTGGGCCTCTTCACCACTGAAATCTTGAGGGATTTCAGTGGTGGAGATGGTGCCATAAAGTCTCCAAAAGGGGAGGGCCACCCCCTCTCCTTAATGTCCTTGAAAAGGGCAAGTTTTGGCCTCCAAAGGAGCACCATGTTTGGTTGTGTTTTGAGCATGTCTTGGCTGCATTTCATGCTTATTATGCCATGATTTAACTTGATTCTAAGTTGGTTAGGTCCCTTATGCACGCTTAGCATAGTTGCCTTGTAATGCCTTTTGATCCCCTAACATGCCTAGGTTGTATGCCTTAATTTCTAGCATGCTTTAGGCTTAGATTTGTGAATGTTTCGTGCTTATTTTGCCATGTTTTAGCTCTGTCCATAGTCATTTGGGTTGATCTTGGTATGCATTATATGGCCCCTTTGCATTTTAGGCTTGCTAGCCTTTGAGTATGCGTGTGTAGCATGTGTTGCTTACCTCATTGTGATGATTTGGAACCACCTAGGATGCTATTTCAGTCCCTTTGGTGTGCTTGCATGCTTGCCTTAGTGGCCTCTTTAATGCTTTAAAAACATGTGTTGAATGCTCCATGTTTTGGCCTTAATGCATGCCTTTGATTTCAAACCTCTTAGATGCCATCTAAGTGGTCCTTTGGGCCTAATTTGACATGCTAAAAATCTATTTTGGGTTGATTAATGCATGCCATAATTGCCTTGCATAAGTATGGTTCAATGCCTCATTGGCTTGCTTTGAACCTTAGGCCATTTACATGCTTTGGTTTGGTCTGCTTAGTTGCATGATTTGGCATCATGTTTTGCATGATTTTCAGAGCTTTATATGCATGCTAATTGTCCATGTTTAACTCATTTCAAGTGTGCTTGAGAGTTGCCATGTTTGTGTCTAAGTGTTGGATCATAATTGCATGCATGTGTGTGTGTATTTTAGCCTTCATTTTTGGGCACTTTGGCCACTGATTTTGGGCCTTTTAGGGTGGCCTAATTCATGTTTTAGTCCATCCTCTATTTGGTTTGCATGCTTACCTTGCATGCTTGCTTGTATGCTTGCATGAATGCATTGCATTAACCATGTTGCATGATAGATAACATGACTAGGTTGCATTGTATCAACATGCATTCCTTGTCCCTTGAGTTGGTGATGGGGATTGGGACTTTGGTTTGTTTGGTTCGCATACATTTGAAATCAAAGTTGCATTCTCGGTTCTTTGGGCCATCATGCATGGAAATGCGTGATTGGTGGTCCGAGAATCGAGGCACATCCTCCTTTGAGTCAAAAACATGATAAAGGGTGTGTTTGGTGCATAAATGGCTTGAATTATATTGTCATGCATAGATTTCCCCTCTGCTGCTGTGAGTTGCAGGTTCTGCAGGCATTCAGTGCCGGCCGGCACTATTTAGTGCCGACCGGCAGTAAACAAACAGCCGATGGCTTCTTTTTGTGCCGGTGGCCTCCTCCTTCAGCCGGTGGTGTCCTACCCCAGCCGGTGGTGATCCCCAGTGCCCTGAGAGGCACTCCTGGGACTTTGGCAATTTTCTGAGGAGGAGAGTAGAGGAAACAGAGGCAATCCGTGCATGGCAGTGTGGTTCCGAGCCGGTCCCAAGCGCGTGTTGCATCCGGTTCTCCTCCCGAGGCGTTTACTGTTTTTCTTAGATTAATTAATTTGTTAATTTAATTAATTTGTAATATTTAATTAGCTTGCGTAGTTAATTAATTTGTATTATTATTTTGGTCCCTCCGAGTGAGGGCAAAGTTGTAATAAGTGTGTGTGAGTGGGTGTATGTCTTCCAATCCCCATTTCTTTCTTCCCTTTTATTTACCCGCTTATGTTGGTAGATTAGGACACATTTAAATTAGCATACCTTATGCAATGCATGCGTGCATTCATGCATTTGTTTACATGCACCGGGCTCGGTACATCATACAAACTGCATCGTACTTTCAATTTCCAAATTGAATACGTGCTACTCGCGCATTTCATATGCCATGTTTAGGGTTAGCCGAGCCTACTCTAGATTGCATCTATGTCTGTGTTGCATTAGCCACTTAACATGAACTAGGACACGCATGCTTGCTAACTAGTTTCTTGTTTTGGCACGGAGTACGATGTAAGTATTTACGCTTTAGCATACCACATGTGTGTGAATGTTGCCATGGCAGTATGCTTGCTATGCGGCTAAATGCTTACGTGATAAATTGTTTGAATGCCTGTGGGTGGAGGTTGGATTGCGTGAGTTGGAACAACTCGTTGAAATCCCTATTTTAGCCTACTTTCGAGTAGCAAAAACCAACACGTTTTTCGAGACAAAACGGATATGCAATGCTTATTTCCAAATTAGGCAATCTAGTCTATACTTGTCTTGTTGTGCGCATAACATAGTAATTCTAGGCTAATAACCGGAATAAGAGCATGTCATGTTTTCAAAATCAGATATCACGGTTAGTAGAGGCCGGTCTTCGGACCGGGCGAAAGGGGGTGCTCATAGCTGACCTTCCCCAATCGTACCCAAGCTCCCGAGCCAAGATCACTTTGGTGATGACGGACACGTGGCCTTCGGCACCGAGTCAGGGTTTCCTAAATTCCCCCATTAAAAAATATTTAGGTGGCGACTCTGTATCTGGCAAAGCAGTCCATGTTTGGCACTTCTTTTCAAAAATCTGTTTCTCAAAACGATTTGCTGGATTTGGACTCTTTGGTTCAGATTAAGAACCGTGACAATTTGAGTCCGAACTGTAGTGAACCCAATATGAACAGAACGGGACTTAACCCTCCCAGGGCGTTCGGGGACGTCTACAAGTACAAGCATGGTAAAGAGAGTTGAGATCCAAGATCGCATCATCACAAGAAGAGATGATCGCAATTAGTTGGCATCATCACCCGTGCTAATGACACCATCGTACATAATGTCACTAACTAATAAAAAAATCACAAATAAAATTGGATGAACACCCATTGTTTGTCACTAACTCAACTATGTAATTCCCACTATCACAAATATGAAATTTCTTATTAGTTAGTACATAAGCTTTTCCTTATTACATATAAAATTAAACCACATAAAAAATAGGGAAAATTAGTGATAAATCCTATTTAGAAGTGTTTTACCCCAAGAAGTCCATGAAGGAATTTTTTAACCCATTTAGTCCCATGTATGTATAGTTTTATTCCATAAAGTCCTTTTTCTTGATTTATACTATTTTCTTGGACACTTATGCCCTTATATTTAATTTTGATACCCTTATAAATATTTTTTGAACGGTTAGCAATTTATGATGTGAACATTCATATTTTAAAATTGACATTGGTAGGAATGTAAAATTGGCCCGTGGACGGCCCGAAACCCGTCAGCGAGCAGGGGCGGGCCCGGCTCGTTGACAATGTGAATATTCACATTGACATGTTAACATTCACATTAATAGGAGTGTGAAATTGGCCCGCGTCCTGTGGCGGCGCGAAACCCGCCCGCAGTCCATGGGCGGCTCGGGGCGGGCCCGGTCCGGGCCGTTGACAATGTGAATATTCACGTTGACATGTTAACATTCACATTAATAAGAGTATAAAATTGGTCCGCGGCCCATGGGTGGCCAAAAGCCCGCCCGCGGCTCGAGGCGGGCCCAGCCTGTTGACAATGTGAATATTTACATTGATATGTTAACATTCACATTGATAAGAGTATAAAATTGGCTAGCGTCCCGTGGGCGACCAAAAGCCTGCCCGCCGCCCGGGGTGGGCCCAGCCCGGCCCGTTGACAATGTGAATATTCACATTGACATGTTAACATTCACATTGATAGGAGTTTAAAATTAGCCTGCGCCCCGTGGCTGCCCGAAACCCGCCCACGGCCCGTGGGCGGGCCCGGCCCGTTGACAATGTGAATATTCACATTGACATGTTAATATTCACATTGATAAGAGTATAAAATTTGCCCGCGCCCCGTGGCTACCCAAAACCCGCCCACGGCCCGTGGACAACCCGGGGCGGGCCCGGCCCGGCCTGTTGATATTGTGAATATTCACATTGACATGTTAACATTCACATTGATAAGAGTATAAAATTAGCCCGCGCCCCGTGGCTGCTCGAAACCCTCCCACCGCCCGTGGGCGGCCCGGGGAGGGCTCGACCCGACCTGTTGACAATGTGAATATTCACATTGACATGTTAACATTCACATTGATAAGAGTATAAAATTGGCTCACGGCCCATGGGCGGCCAAAAGCCCGCCAACGGCCCGGGGCGGGCCCGGCCCGTTGACAATATGAATATTCACATTAACATGTTAACATTCACATTGATAAAAGTGTAAAATTGGCTCGCAGCCCGTGGGTGGCCCGAAACCCGACCGTAGCCCGAGGCGGGCTTGGCCCGACCCGTGACAATGTAAATATTCACATTGACATGTTAACATTAACATTGATAGGAGTGTAAAATTTGTCCACTGCCCGAAGCTCGCCCTTGGCCCGGGGTAGGCCCGGCCCGGCCCGTTGACAATGTGAATATTCATATTGACATGTTGACATGTTAACATGTACATTGATAGGAATGTAGAATTGGCCCGCGGCCCGTGGGCTGCTCGAAACCCGCCCACGGCCCGGGGCAGGCTCATTTGGGTCCGGGCCCGAGCATGTCCGAGACCCTAGGCTAGGGCCTAGGCCATCACTTTGAAGCCCGGCCCGGCCCATCGGCCCGCTTAAGGCCCATTCAAGGCTTGGTCCGAGGCCCAGCCCAACTGAGGCACAATGTCTTTTTTTGTGGAAAATAATAAAATTTTGGTAGAAAAAATTAAAAAGAATTAAAAAAAAATGGCCAGGCCCGCCCAAGCCCGGCCTAAGCTCGAGCCTAGGCTCAGGCCCACCGGCCCGACCCGAGGCTGTCGTCTTCGGGCCGCAGGCCAATTTTACACTCCGATCAATGTGAATGTTATGTCAATGTGAATATTCACATTATCACGGGCAGGGTCGGGCCCGCCCCGGGCAGCGGGTGGGCTTCGGGCCTTCCACGGGCCGCGGGCTAATTTTACACTCCTATCAATGTGAATGTTAATATGTCAATGTGAATATTCACATTGTCACGGGCCGGGCCGAGCTCGCCCCGGGCCGCCCATGGGACGCGAGTCAATTTTACACTCTTATCAATGTGAATGTTAACATGTCAATGTGAATATTCACATTGTCACGGGCTGGGCCGGGCCCGCCCCGGGCAGCCGACGAGCTTCGGGCCTCCCACGTGCCGCGGGCTAATTTTATACTCCTATCAATGTGAAGTTAATATGTCAATGTGAATATTCACATTGTCACGGGCCGAGCCGGGCTCGCACCGGGCAGCCCACGGGCCGCGGGCCAATTTTACAGTCTTATCAATGTGAATGTTAATATGTCAATGTGAATATTCACATTGTCACGGGCCGGACCGGGCTCGTCCCGGGCCGCGGGCTAATTTTACACTCCTATCAATGTGAATGTTAACATGTCAATGTGAATATTCACATTGTACATGGGCCAGGCCCCTACACATTGACTATAGCGACCCCGGTCTTTTTCCCATTTGATTATTGTATCCGGACTTACGTTCCGTGGATTTCACTGTTATATTTGTTGTTGTTATCCTTTAATTCCTTATTCTTGGGTTATAGGATGTGTTTAGCAGGTTGGTTGCAGATTGGTTGGGTTTAGAAATCAAGTCTGCATGTTCAGTTTTTGGCTTGGTCCCTCGAGCGAGCTTCTCTTCGCTCGAGCGAGATTTCCTTGGCTCGAGCGAGCGATTGCGTCTAGTACTTAGACCTGAGAGATATGTTTCTTGGCTCGAGCGAGCATTTCTTCGCTCGAGCGAGCGAGGTGTATGTTTTCGAGTTCGTCGCTCGAGCGAGCATTTCGTCGCTCGAGCGAGCTTCTGGGTTGCAGACCTGAAGCATCGAGTTTTTGGCTCGAGCGAGATTTTCTTCGCTCGAGCGTGGATTTATGTGTCTGGTCGCTCGAGCGACCATGTCTTCGCTCGAGCTAGCCTGTCCAGTTTAAATACGCAGCAACAGTTTTAAAACGTTTTTTTTACAACTTTTTGATCCAAAAACCCTAGTTACGAGTTTTCTCTCTCCCAACTCACCTTCTCTCCTAGGTTTGATCTAGTTAGGGTGTGTTTTTACCCTAGTTGCTTTACAAATAAGATAGAGGAGAGTGAGGGCTTTCATTTAATCTGAACGGTTGTTGATTTGGAGCACTTTGGAGTTTGGGCTATCATCTCCGTTTTATTCTTTTTGAGTTATTTCTTCGAGGTAGGGATTTCCTACTCCATTTATACGCTTTAATCCTAAGTGTTGGTATTTTGGTATGTGGGGGTAGTTCGGTAATTTTGGGAGAAACCTTAGGGTTTTGGCTTAGATTAATTTGTATAATTAATTTAAGGGAAAAATGTGGAATTGGGTTTAATTCATGAAGTTGGGGAAATTATGTTATTAATGATATAGTTGGGTAGTTTAAATACTTACCTATGAGAATGTTGATTTTACATTCATTGTTGTATTTATTTCTTGTTTAGAAATAACTGTTTTGGGCTATCGGTGGAGGATAGTCGTGATTGTTGTAGACCTTGCATGTGGCTTAGGTATAACTGGAATTAAGTCACTTATGTTGACTGTTGAATTAATACAGAACATTACTTGTATTGATTATGTGTTGTATATGGCAATTGTGTGTTTCATTGCATATGCATGTTGTTTGGAGAAGATAGGGGATGAACTCCACGGTTTAGGGGAAGATAGGGGATGTACCTCTAAACTGGATTTGTTGGGAGGAGATAGGGGATGGACCCAGTAGCATCACTCATATGTGTGCTTATTGATAATAGCAATATTGCTATTTGTTGTTGATTTGATACATCATTATAATGTGTATCAGTTGGAAGTATGGAAGTGTTGTGGTTTGAGCTTTAGTCTCATTTATTTTTGTGACATCTGGATCACTATTATAGTTGGCCAGGTTCTGAGCCATAATGATATAATTGGAAAGTTGAATAAATATTGGAAAGTGAAAGGTGTCATAGACAATATGTCATAGACAATATAGACATTCGTGTCATGAAATTGGAAATTGATTATCGTGTGTTAACCATGTATCGAATGCTAATGCTTTAGTTAATTCTTATGCTTGGTTTAGTATTTTTCTACTGGGCTGTGGCTCACCCTATATGGGAACTTCATTTTCAGGTTCAGGTGGTTCACTACCTCCAAGGACATAGCTTGTGAGGATTTGGACTCGGAGACTTGCTTTATTTTATTTGTTTTATTTGAACAACTTGTAAACTTTCAAGCCTAGGGCTTTTATGTTTTTGAGTTAGAACTCATGGAATTGTGTCCAAGTGTTGGCTTGGCAAGATGTTAAGCCCATAGGGCATTTATTATGATGTTTTTATTTCATGGTACTCTGATGAATGGAATAAGATACTTTATTTCCTTATAATTTCGCATGTTAATATTATGTATTATGGGTTTATTTTTGAGGGCGTTAACTTGGTATCAGAGCGTACCGGGTTTGAATACTTTGGGTACGTGGGAAGTGATTAGTATCACATTGAGTTCGTCTCGTTTGATAGACACTTAGTGTAATGATTACATGCTTATATGATAACATGTTTATGTGATTATGTGGGTATGGAATGTAGTTCCTAGGATGTTGATTGGACCTTGAGTCTCTGTAAGTCTTGTTGGAAAGGCACTTGATCAATGTTGTTTCCAACCGGAACTTTAGTGGCGCCTCGGGACTATCATTATCCAGGAATGAAATTCGTAGGTGCTTATGTGATTATGTGCTTACGTGGTGTGATTTATTGTTGTCCAATGTATTAGGACGTGAGTGTTATAGTTTTGGCACATTATTTAGAGTGCTAACGTCTTTGTTTCCTTTATTAGGATGTCAGGACGAGGACGAGGTCGTGGTAGCGTGGTAGGCAGGAAGGCCTATACCGGAGGAAATTCCGGCAGTTCAGGAGGGTGTTGGCCAGGCCAATGTGGCCGAGCCAGTAGGACAGCAGTTTATGGGCGCTTTGGCCCAAGGGATAGCAGGGGCATTTCAGGCGTCAGTTGACATTCTGAGAGCTGCGAATCCAGCCCAGGCTGTGTTGTTGCTGCAGATACAGGACCTTCTTTTCTGAAAAGGAATTCTTCCGGTCTCACCCGGACGAATTTTTAGGTGATCCTAGCGAGCCGCTTAAGGCAGATGAATGGCTCGAACAGACAACGAAAACGTTTGAGATGCTAGGCATCGAAGACGATGTACTGAAGGTGACCTTGGCATCTTTCCAGCTGAAAGGGGATGCGGGTCAGTGGTGGTGGAAGTTCACCAAAGGTCGTATTGGAGGTACTTGGAAGGCTTTTGTTGATGCTTTTCAGGAGAAGTACCTGTCTCCAGCTGTTCAGGAGAAGTTGAGAGATCAGTTCCGCCATCTTGAGCAGAACAGTTTATCAGTGGCCGAGTTTGAGGCTGCATTCACTAGTTTGTCCAGGTTTGCACCTGAGTTGCTGGCAACTGAGGAACGCCGTTGCATTGAGTTTGAGAAGAAGTTGAGGCGTGGCCTCATGTTGAGAGTTGTCAGATCTATGATTAGGGATTTTGGGCGATTGGTTGATGCAGCAGCCCATACCGAGACTATGATGCAGGAAGAGGGGGAAAGGTAGAAAGGCTCCAAGAGGAGTCAGGATGGCCAGAGTGATGGCAGGAGGCAGAGAGGTTTCACTCCTCAGCAGCCTCAGAGTAGTTTTTCTAGATCCACTTTTCCAGTGCCGAGTGCTAGTTCTGGGAAACGCAGTCAGGGAGACATTACCTGTTTCAAGTGTGGCCAGCTGGGTCACAAGTCTCCAGTTTGTCCTCAGAGGGGAGGAGTTCAGAGAGCAGCATCTTCTTCGGCTCGATCTCAGAGCCAGAGTCAGGGTAGAGGCCAGCCGCTCTCTTGTTTTCAGTGCAGTCAGCCGGGGCACATGAAGAGGTTCTGCCCACAGTTGGGTGGCACATCTGGTGCATCTGGTTCGAGGCAGACTCAGAGTCAGCTGCCTGCTCAGTCAGTTCAGGCCTCGAGGGCCAATCAGGGGGCTTCTTCGTCCCAGTCTATGCAGCAGTCTTATGCTCCGAGGGGTGAGCAGGTTGATCAGAGGTCATCTGGGCGCGTGTATGCTGTTACCGCGCAGGATCCTGTACCGGCTCCATCTGTGGTTAGAGGTACCTTTTTGTTTTGCAACTCGGTTGCTAATATTTTGATCGATACGGGTGCATCTCATTCCTTTGTGTCTGCTGCATTTGCATCTGTTTTGGAGTTGGAGTTAGCACAGTTAGCGTCTCCTATTTGTGTAGTGTCACCTCTTGGGGGTGAATTGATTTTGAAACAAGGTGTTAGGGGTTGTGATATAGAGGTCGATGATCATAGAATCCCTTTCTCTTTTGTAGTTATGCCCATGAAGGGCTTTGATGTTATTTTAGGTATGGACTGGTTGTCGTCATACCGGGCAGTTATTGATTGCTACCGTCAGAGGGTCACTTGTTGTACCGTGAACGGGGAGTGTTTTCGTTTTCTGGGGGACCGGGTTGGTAGTGTGTTTTGCCACCGGGTTATGATCCGCGCGGGGCGGAGCGAGCTTAGTGGTCTACTTGCTAGTCTTTCGATTAGTGAGGGTGATGAGACCCAGATTGTGTTGCCGAGGGTGGTTTGTGAGTATTCGGACGTTTTCCCGAGGATCTTGTTAGTTTGCCACCTCAGCGAGAGATTGAGTTCTCTATTGATTTAGTGCCCGGCAC
This sequence comes from Camellia japonica, assembly GCA_030407325.1. Lineage (NCBI taxonomy): Eukaryota > Viridiplantae > Streptophyta > Magnoliopsida > Ericales > Theaceae > Camellia > Camellia japonica. Next base: position 3,463 of record JAPPVO010001668.1, on the reverse strand, counting down.
GGCGCCGATTCTATGGCACCTTATCGCGTTTTGCCCCAGCCGAGAGTTAGTTGAGTTGAAGGTTCAACTCCAGGAGTTGTTAGATAAGGGCTATATCCGTCCTAGTGTTTCGCCGTGGGGAGCACCGGCCTCTTTGCTAAGAAGAAAGGTGGTGCTTGAGATTTTGTATTGATTACAGGAAATTGAATCGGGTTACGGTTAAGAATAAGTATCCTATGCCCCGTATTGATGATTTGTTTGACCAGTTGAAGGGTTCCCGTTGTTTCTCTAAGATAGATTTGAGATCGGGTTACCACCAGTTGAGGGTCAGAGAGGAGGATATTCCGAAGACGGCATTCCGTACGCGGTATGGCCACTATGAGTTCTGGTGATGCCATTTGGGCTCACCAATGCACGGCGCAGTGTTTATGGATTTGATGAACCGGATCTTCCGGGAATTCTTGGATCGTTTCGTGGTCGTCTTTGTGGACGACATTTTGATTTATTCACCTTCAGAGGAGAAGCACGAGGCACACTTAAGAGTGGTGCTAGAGTTACTTAGAGCCCATAAGCTTTATGCTAAGTTCAGGAAGTGTGAGTTCTGGCTAGAAGAGGTGAAGTTCTTAGGCCATGTAGTTTCTGGGAAAGGGGTGTCTGTTGATACATCCAAGACTGAGGCAGTGCAAGATTGGGCACAGCCTAAGAGTGTGTTTGAGATCCGTAGTTTTCTGGGATTGGCTGGGTATTACCGTCGGTTTGTGAAAGATTTCTCCAGGTTAGCTTCACCGTTGACTAGATTGACTCGGAAGGGAGTCAAATTTGTATGGAGTGAGACTTGTGAAAAGTCGTTTCAGGAGTTGAAGGTTAGACTGACCACCGCTCCAGTCTTGATTATTCCGGAGAGAGGGGTGGGTTATGCAGTCTATTGTGATGCCTCACGAGAGGGTCTGGGTTGTGTGTTGATGCAAGAAGGGGATAGTGGTCGCCTATGGCTCACGTCAGTTGAAAATTCATGAGAAGAATTACCCTACGCATGATTTAGAATTAGCAGCTGTGATTTTTGCCTTGAAGATTTGGAGGCATTATCTTTATGGTGAGAGGTTCGAGGTATTCTCGGATCATAAGAGTCTAAAATATCTGTTTACACAGAAAGACTTGAATTTGAGACAGAGGAGGTGGATGGAGTTCATTGAGGATTATGACTTCGAGTTGCACTATCATCCGGGGAAGGCCAATGTTGTGGCCGATGCCCTTAGTAGGAAATCTGTTGGTGACTTAGCTAGTATAGCCATCCGGGAGTGGGAGATGTTGGGGTGCAGTTGGGGAGTTTGATTTGCATCTGGGCGAATCCGTAGAGGCTGCGGCCTTGTTTTCTGTTTGTTGCACAGCCTACACTTGTGACTCGAGTGTTAGAGGCTCAGAGGGGTGATCTTGAGGTAGAATCTCTCCGAGAAAAGATTTCCATTGGAAGATTGAGAAGGGTTTGACGGTGTATCCTGACCTGAGTGTGAGATACCGAGACCGTCTGTTTGTGCCGGAGTCTTGCCGAGAGGAGGTACTCTGAGAGTTTCATCATTCACGCCTTGCGGTGCATCCGGGAGGCACTAAGATGTATCAGGATTTGGGGTCGCCAGTTTTGGTGGCGGGGTATGAAGAGGGATGTGGCAGCGTTCGTGTCTAAGTGCCTTACTTGTCAGCAATGAAGGCGAACATCAGAGGCCAGCGGGTTTGTTGCAACCCTTGCTATTGCCGAGTGGAAGTGGGAGCATGTCACTATGGACTTCGTTGTGGGTCTTCCGAGGACTCAGCGGGGTAGTGATGCTATTTGGGTGGTTGTAGATCGGTTGACTAAGTCGGCGCACTTCATTCCTATGCGCGTGAGAGATTCGGTGGATCGCCTTGCCGACTTGTACATTCGGGACATAGTGAGGTTGCACGGGGTCCCAGTGACGATCGTCTCAGATAGAGATCCTCGTTTTACTGCTAGGTTGTGGCAGAGTTTGCAGAGTGCCTTAGGCACTAAGTTGACCTTTAGCACGGCTTATCATCCTCAGACTGACGGGCAGTCCGAGAGTACTATCAGATCCTCGAGGATATGCTTCGGGGTTGTGTTCTTGATTTCAGTGGGTCGTGGGAGAGGCATGCCTTTGGTGGAGTTTGCCTACAACAACAGTTTTCAGTCTAGTATTGGTATGGCACCGTTTGAGGCCTTGTATGGCCGACCAGTGTAGATCTCCAGTTTGTTGGGCTGAGGTGGGTGATGCACCTCTGTTGGGTCCGGAGTTGGTGAGGGAAACGACGGAGAAAGTTGAGCTTATCCGTAAGAGACTTGTTACAGCCCAGAGTCGTCAGAAATCTTATGCCGACCGTAGGAGGAGACCTTTGGTATTCGAGGTGGGTGATCATGTCTTTTGAAGATATCACCTAGCGGGTTTAATGAGGTTTGGGAAGAGCGGGAAGTTGTCCCTTCGGTTTATTGGGCCTTTTGAGATCCTTGAGAGGATTGGCGAGGCTGCCTATCGTTTAGCTTTGCCACTGCAGTTGTCCGGAGTACATGACGTGTTTCATGTGAGTATGCTTCGGAAGTATGAGCCGAATCCATCACATGTGTTGGATTGGACTGATTTAGTGGTTGATGAAGATGTCTCGTATGAGGAGAGACCGGTTCGGGTTTTGGATAGGCGGGATCAAGTTTTGCGAGGCAAGACCATCCCTTTGGTAAAAGTTTTGTGGAAGCATCACGGAGTGGAGGAAGCCACTTGGGAACGTGAATTGGAAGTCCGTGAGAAATATCCGGACATGTTTAGTGATTAGAAATCTTATATATAGATTTTTGTAATATTGTTGAACTTGAGAATTTTATATATGTCTTAAGTTGGAAAACATTGAGAATATTTTGGATTTAATGTTAGCATTTTGAACTTGCCTTTTTATGGAAGTGGAATATAACATTTATATATTGAATGTGTTGTTTATATCATGAGATTGAATATGATATGGAATTGTTAACATTGAAAGGAATAATGCATAATATTGATGCAGGTTGAAATATATATTGGTTTATACATATTGTGAGATGCCTCTTGATAAGAGATGAAGTGACCAATATTGGTCAAGTTGTTGAGTATTGTTTTATATATCATTGGGAATTAAGAAAAACTTGTTTTTACAAACTCATGCTTAATTTCGGGGACGAAATTCTTTTAAGGGGGGGAGGTTATAGCGACCCCGGTCTTTTTCCCATTTGATTATTGTATCCGGACTTACGTTCCGTGGATTTCACTGTTATATTTGTTGTTGTGTCCTTTAATTCCTTATTCTTGGGTTATAGGATGTGTTTAGCAGGTTGGTTGCAGATTGGTTGGGTTTAGAAATCAAGTCTGCATGTTCAGTTTTTGGCTTGGTCGCTCGAGCGAGCTTCTCTTCGCTCGAGCGAGGTCTTCGTTTTTGGTTCTTCGCTCGAGCGAGATTTCCTTGGCTCGAG
>JAPPVO010001667.1:0-13192 GCA_030407325.1 Camellia japonica | reverse complement strand
TGCTGCACGTCCTTAGCCGAGCTGGGCTGCTTCAACTCTTGCATGGCTCTGATCTGAGTGGGATCTGCTTCGATGCCTCGGTTCGTGACTAGGAATCCCAAGAATTTTCGGATCCCACGCAAAGGCACACTTAGACGCATTCAAGCGCAGCTTGTGTTTTTTGAGAATGGCGAACATCTCAGCCAAGTCGAACAAATGGTCTGCTTGATGCCGGCTTTTAACCACCATATCATCAATGTAAGCCTCCATTGTCCGGCCAAGCAAAGGAGCAAACATCTTAGTCACCATCCTCTGAAAGGTTGCCCTAGCGTTCTTCAAACCAAAAGGCATGACTCGGTAGCAGAAGAGTCCCCTTGGAGTCGTGAAGGAGGTGATCTCTCGGTCGGGCCCATGCATGGCAATCTGATGGTAGCCGCGATAGGCATCCAAGAAGCTGAGCCGATTATGTCCAGCCGTCAAGTCCACAAGCTGGTCAATGCGGGGCAAAGGGAAGCTGTCTTTCGGACAAGCTCGGTTGACCGTCTTGTAATCGACACAAACTCGCCACTTCCCATTCTTCTTGGGCACCACTACTGTGTTGGAAATCCACCGAGGGTAGTGCACTTCCTGAATTGCTCGTGCCTCAAGCAAGTTTTTCACCTCTTCTGCAACTACCTCGGCGTGATGCAGTGCCGATCTCCTTGTTCGCTGAATGACTGGCTTTGCTCCGGGGAAGACATTGAGGTGATGGCAGATAAAACTTGGATCGAGGCCGGGCATGTCGTAAGGTGACCATGCGAAGACTTCGATGTTGGCCATCAAAAACTCAACCATTTTGGTCCTTTCTTGGGCTGTAAGGCTGGAGCCGAGCAGGAAGAACTTGTCCGGATGCTCCGTATCAATTCGCACCTCCACCAATTCCTCAACAGCTTTGTCCTCTGCCTTGGTGCCCACATCATCAAGAACTCCCCGATCTTCCGGTCCTTCTATCATTTGAACGAAGCCTTTAGCAGCCCGGTTCCCATTCACTGCCACGAAGTATTGCTTTGACATGACTTGATCTCCCCAAATCTCCTCAATTGCCCCCATAGCCGAGGGGAATTTCATCACCTGATGGTAGGTCGACGCTACGGCTTGCATAGCGTGAAGCCATCCCCTTCCAAGGATCAGGTTGTAAGTAGAAGGCACATGTAACACCTAGAACTCCACTTGCTTGACCACGGATCCCGCTTTGACCGACAGGATAATCTTTCCCAAAGGCCACTCCGGTTGTGAGTTGAAACCAACCAGTGGCGAAGTTGCCGGAGCCAAGTCTGTCTCCCGGAGTTTGAGCTGCTTGAACGCGTCGTAATACATGATCTCGACCGAGCTTCCCTGATCGATCAAGATCCGTTTGACATCAAATTCCTTGACGCGGAGTGTTACTACTAAGGCATCGTTGTGCGGCGTCTGAATATGCTCTAGATCCCTTGAGGTGAAACTAATCACATCTTTCTCTCGGTCTTCCCCCTCTTGATCGCAGGTTGTACCGACAAAACTTCCCTCATGTGTTCTGCCTTCTTGATCATACCCCGGAGCTCGCATACCGCGCCGGCTCCACGATGCATGGATGACATTGATAACTCCTTGTGGAGGCGCGTCACGGTCATCCGGTCCCCGTGGATCGACCGGAGCTTGGTTCGCCTTAACGCCTCCATCAATGTAAAGGTCCAGGTGTCCGGCTGCAACTAGCTCTTCCAAGTGTTGCCTTAAAGGAAAACAATCCTCTGTCCAGTGGCCGCGCTCTTGGTAAAACGTGCAACGGTACCTCGGATTGAAGCCCTTTTGACCGTCGCCCAACTTAGCTGGAAACCGGACATATTCCTCGTCACGGATTTCACTAAGTATGCGATAGATTGGAATCTTGAAAACCATGGTGATACCTGTCCTGGCCTTTAATCTTCTGTTTGCATCCGCTACGTCATCTCGGGGGTAGTCATCCCGGTCATTCCGACGTCCCCTACCTCGGTTTTTGCGGTTCGAACCACGGTCCGATTCCTCTGCTCGGTCATTTGAGCGGCCGGACTCTTGCCCAACCGCGTGCCCTTTGCCTGCTGTCCTCTTGTCTGTAGTTGCCGGAGTTGCCTTTGTGGCGGACGCTGACGCATCATCCTCAACTCGAATGTGCTCATTGATGCGTTGCATGAGCTGGCCCATGGACGTCGGCTGGTGCATGGTAAGTGAGTCCCGCAGTCTATGTCCGACCGGGAGACCATGCTTGTATTGAGTGATTGCAAGGTTGACCGGATAGTCCAAGATCTCGTTGAAGGTCTCCCAATATCTAGAGTTGTACGCCTTCAATGTGTCGCTCGGTTCCATCTTGACACTCAGTAGGTGATCAACTTCCTTTGGTGTTTTGGTGTTGGTTTTGAAGCGCGTCACAAAGGCTTCGGCCAACTGATGCCACTTTTCAATGCTCCCCTCCGGCAACCTCTCAAACCATTTCAGGCCCAATTCGCCTAAACTTGACAGGAAGATAAGGCACATAAGTGCATCATTCCGCCTATGTCCGGCCATAACCTGTCGGAAGTGGCTTACATGCATGTAGGGATCGGTCTTTCCGTCATAAAGTGTAAACTTAGGCTGGTGGAAGCCCGTCGGAAGTGGTGTTGTTTCTATCTCCAGGGAGAATGGGGTGGCGCTCAGCCTTGCCAAGTCTGAATCTACAAAGAGCGGTGCTGCTTGGCGGGGTGGAGGCATTCAGACCTCCTCGTTGGCGTGAACTTCGTAGGATAGCCGCTGAAATGCCGGCACCCTTTGAGCCTCTCGCCGGCGAGCTCGCTCCTTTAAGACTGCCCGCAAATCCTCTGAATGAGCGGAATAAGAGTACCTCGACGTCGTCGCCGGACGTGAGGGCTGGTAAGTGCTATCTTGCGCGCTGGACTTCTCTGCACGCACGTCGGAATCACCAACCTTATAACTTCTGGTAATGGAAATGGACGGAGTGTGTCGCTGACTCTGACTGCCTGAACGACGGGGTTGGGTGCGCTCACTGTGGTCTCCCACTCCAGCTACACCCTTTCCTTTGACATGCCGCTTCAGTTCCTCCATCTCCACTGCCATCCGTAGGATGACGGCATCCTGGTCCCGTAGCTTGTGTTCCAGTCGTCTGGCGTGTGATTCTCTCCGTCGCCGATGACCGTCTGGACTCCGCGAATGACCATAACTTCTTCCGCACTTATCTCGCACGTCGCCCGACTGTCCTCCTAGGAGTGTCTCCAGGTCCCCCATTGGAAGGATGTCGGGATGTCCTTCTCTCCGTCTGCCTGACTCCGGGGTAACTCCGTTGACGGCGGACAATGGAAACTCATCGTTGTTCGCCATGGACGGCGATCAGACGAGCGTGGAAGACAAGGTTTTGTCTGTAAAGATTCCCACAGATGGCGCCAATTGTACGGGGAGCAAATATTCCGGCGAGCCCGTACTCCTTTCTCCCAAGCTCCGTTTCTGTCCGATCACCTGAAAGCACAACGGCGGTGAGCTACCCGGCGGTGTGTGGCCGGAAAACCCCTCCGACGATCAAGTTAGCACACACCTTGGGATAGAGAGAGAGGGAGGAGAGTGTTTGTGTGTAAGAATGTCTTACAAAGTGTTCGTCTTTTTTTTCGTATGGGGGGTGCAATCATGCTTATATACCCTCTGCGCCCTAAATCTACTCCGAGTGATCTCTCGACACGTGGCTCTGCTATCCCATCCGTCAGCACAAATCTTGCTGAGCATCACCTAATCCCAACTGCCAGCCTACTCTGCTGGGAGCTCGGTAGCCGGGCAACATTATCTCGGCTACCAACGGCCATTCCACACTTAAGCCCAAGCGCTCCATAACCGGGCTACTCCAGGTCATATCGACCGTGCTCGGCTACATTCCGGTAGAGCCGAGCTCGGCTCAGCTCATACTGGTTGGACGTCGACACTCCCACGGAGCTAACTCTCGAACCGTGGAGCCCAGTGAGGCAGCGAACAACTCGGCTTAGCCCTCACTTGACTGGTCCTTGTGCCGTGAAGCATTGCCTTGTCCGTGCCTAGCCTTGACCGAGCAACACTCTCTAGACAGGCACAAAACTTCCACGGCCCAATGTGTGTTCAGCCCAAATCTGTCTGGCCGTTACCACGGCCCAATTTCAGATCATAGTTAGATAATAAGGCTTCAAATATCTGCCATTAATTTTCTTAGGATATACATATCTACTCAAATTTCTCAAATGATATGCTCCCCAAGGCAAAACTCTATGAACTTGATATGGTCATTCCCAATTAGGTGACCATTTGCGAAACTTATGGCTTTTAATCTCTATTGGGAGTATTGTCTTTCATACCAAATCACCTTCATCAAAGCTAATGTGCTTGACTTTCTTATTATAGGTTTTGACTGCTTTCTTCTTCTGGAAAAGAATACTATTTAATGCCAAAATTCTAGCTTCATCCACATTCTCTAACTCCAAGCACATACTTTGATGGTACTGCCCAGGAGCTAACTGATCTTGGCATCTCACCCTCATGGACTTAATGTTAATTTCTACAGGTAATACCGCATCAGGCCCATATACTAAGGCATAAGGAGTAACTCATGTATTTGATCTTGGAGAAGTCCTATAAGCCCATAATACATCCAACAATAAGTTATGCCAATCCTTGGGATTGTCTTCTACAACTCTCGGTATTCCTTTTTTCAAAGATTTATTGGATGATTCTGCTTGACCATTTGCCTGTGCATAATAGGGGGTAGAATTAACAAGGCTAATTCCAAATTTTGCCACAAAAGACTTTACCATCTTCCCATCAAATACAATCTCATTATCAACAGTTATGGTCTGTGGGATGCCAAATTTGTGGATCAGATCTTTAATGAATCCAATAACTTCGGTCTAATCTACAGCCTTACATGGTTTAGCTTCAACCCACTTAGTGAAGTAATCTGTAGCTACTAAAATGAAACAATGATGCTTTAAAGAGGGTGGATGTATTTTTCCTATCATATCCATAGCCCATCCTCTAAACGACCAAGGCTTCACAACCGCATGTAGATTAGTTATGAGTACATGTCTTATCGTGCCATGCTTTTGGCATGCTTGGCAACCTCTAGCATATTCTATGCAATCTTTAAGGATGGTTGGCCAATAGTAGGAATGTCTTTGAAGCAACCATCTCATCTTCACACCAAGCTGATGAGCACCATAGATGCCTTCATGAACCTCAACCATGGCTTTCAATGCCTCCTTTAGCCCTAAACATTCCAGTAATAACCCGTCTGCCCCCCTTTTGTAAAAAGCATTACCATACATTATGTATTGCATAGATTGCAATTTGATTTTTCTACTGGCTTTCGAAGATGGGCCAGCTAAATACCGCATTATTGGATGCCTCCAATCTTGTTCTTGTAAGTCATTATGATTGACTTTCAACACCACATTCTTTTTGAAGGATGGTATTACTTTTTGATATGTTGTTTGGCTTATATTCATTTGAGTGTTATCCCTTCTCCTGAAATTCGAAACTTTCTGAGCCACATCATTAGCTTTGTTATTCATGAATCTTGGGACATAAGTCACATTTGCTATCTGGAATTAAGAAAGCAAATGTAATGCAACAACATAGTATGACAACATGCTTGCACTTTGACATTTGAAAATTCCTTTTACTTGGTTAACCACCAATTGAGAATCCGCAAATATATCAACTGCCTGAGCTTGTAATCCAATAAGTATTTCCAGTCTCATTATTAAAACTTCATATTCAGCTTGATTATTAGAACAAATAATATCATCTACTCTGAAACAATATGTGGTTTTTACCCCCTGTGGTGACTTAATCACCACACTAATTCTAGTTAGACCACTGGCTTTTGATCCATCAAACCACACTTGCCATGGTTTAATACTAACCATACCAAGATCCATTATCTCTTGGCTTTCGGTCTGACATGGATGATTTGCCAAGAAATTAGCTAAAACTTGTCCTTTTACTACTTTTTGGAGGACATATTCTAGATGAAATTCTGATAAAGCTAGTATCCATTTACCAATTCTTCCTCTCAACATAGGTCTAGAAAACATATATTTAACCAAATCTATGATTGCAATTACCAAGATAGTTGTAGGCAAAAGATAGTATCTTAGTTTCATTGCAGCAAAATACAATGCAAGGCACAACTTTTCTATAGCTGAATATTTATATTCACAAGAATTTAAGAACCTACTAAGGTAATAAACTGCTTACTCTTTGCCTTCTTCATTGTCCTGGGCTAAGAAAACTCCTAATGAATCTTCTACTGCAGCAATATACAACTTCAAGGGCTTATCACCCTTTGGTGGCATCAGCACTGGAGGCTTGGCCAAGTAAGCTTTAATTCCTTCGAAAGTAGTTTGATGCTCTGCTGTCCACACAAACTCCTCTTCATCTTTCAACCTTAATAAAGAAGAAAACACTTTAGTTTTCCCTGCAGTATTAGAAATAAATCTTCGAAGAAAATTAATCTGCCCAAAGATTTTTTGTACTTCTTTTTACTTGATGGAGGCCTGGCTTTAATGATAGCTTTGGCTTTGTTTTGATCAATCTGTATTCCCTTCTTATGTACTACATAGCCTAAGAAATTTTCAGCTGATACGCCAAAAGCACATTTGAGAGGATTAAGCTTCAACTTGAACTTTCTTATTATTTCAAAAGTTGTTTTCAAGTGAAACAAATGTTCCTCCATGGATTGGGACTTCACTATAATGTCATCAATGTAACACTCAAAATATCCTCCAATGAGATCATGAAAGATAGTGTTCATAGCCCTTTGATAGGTAGCCCCAACATTCTTTAGGCCAAATGGCATTTTAACCCATTCGAATGTGCAAATGTTCCTAGGACATTTGAATGCTGTCTTATGGATATCCTCTTCTGCAATGCAGATTTGGTTATAACCAAAGTGCCCATCCATCATTGATAAAATCTTGTGCCTTGCTGAACTATCCACCAATAAATCTACTATGGGAATGGGGTACTCATCTTTTGGAGTTGCTAAATTCAGGTTTCTAAAATCGATGCATACCCTCATTTTACCATTCTTCTTAATTACAGGCACAATATTGAATAAGCATTCAACATACCTGGCTGTCCTAATAAAGCCTGCCTTAAGGGGCCTAAGAATTTCCTCCTTGACCTTCTAAATCACTTCAGGACTCATCATTTTTGGTTTTTGCTTGTATGGCTTGAAATTAGGCTTCATAAGAAGCCTATGTTCTATTAATGACTTATCCAATCATGACAGTTCATTATAAGACCATGCAAAACAATCTTTATGTCTCTTTAAGACCACTAACAACTGGTCCCTGTCGAGAGCACTTAACCAAGCATTAATGTAGGTGGGTTGCTGTGCAGAACCTTCCCCTAAGTTAACCTCTTCCAAGGGGTCTTGTATCTGAGAACTCACTAATGCTTCTTTTTTTATTTCTTATGTCTTCGAAGCAATTTCTTTGCTTTGTTCTGCTCCTAGTTTCTTTGATTCAACATCTTTACCCTCTTTCTCATAGACAAAGTCTGTCCATAAGGCTTCTTCCTCTTGTATTTCCTGGATTTTTTGTTTTGATGTCCAATGCACAGTATTTATCAAAGGTCAAAGGTCTGACCTGTTGTTTTCTATGCTTACCGCCAACTATCACGGCTTCCTTCTCTTGTTCCTGAACCTTTTGGACTATTGCCTTTAAGTCCAATGCTATGAACTTAACTAAAGCCAAAGGTCTGGCTTCTTGGGTTTTATCTTCTTGCCTACAACCAGGCATTATTATCATCTTTGACGATGAATTCTTCATCAGCACTCTCTTGTACCGAGTGCTTCAGGTGTGCTACTTCCTCATCAGCTGTCACTTCGGCTGAACCATCAGGTTTTCTCAATATACTGAGTGGTGTTACTCCTTCAGTATACAACTTGGCCTCCGTAAAATCAGCACAAGCGACAAAGGGTTGAGGGTCTGCATTGATCTCCTCTGTCTCTCCATTGCACAAGGCCATCATTATCTTTTGATGTAGAGAGGAAGGCACACATTTGTTAGTGTGAATCTAGTCCCTACCAAGTAGAGCATTATACTTGGCATTGTTGTCAATAACAAAGGATGCCGTCATATAATTTCTGGTTCCTACACTCAGGTTGATGGGCAAAATACCCTGAGCCATCTGTTTATCTCCAGCAAAACCAGCAATGGTTATGCTGGTTGGGATTAATCTGGGGTTCCTTTTCCCTAGTTTCTTCAAAGAAGATTTTAGAAGGAAGCTCACCGCTGCTCCATTATCCACCAATACCCTATTCATCTGTATCCCATCGAAAAAAGCCTTGATATATAAAGGTTTGACATGATGTGTCATGGATGTTGTAGGATACTCAAAAGGATATGAGAGATTAATACTCACATCTTTCCTACTCTCGTCCCCAATTTCCATCTGTGTAGCCGCTTTGGATTCATCTTGAACCATACTAACTTGCGAATCTTCACTAGAAACTGTAATAGGGTCAATCTCCTGACCTTCTTGGTTTTCATCTTCAGCCTAGAACTCCTGAGGTAGTATATGCACCATATTAACTGACACTGGAGGAAATAAGCCTAATTGAACCACTGGCTGTACTTGCTCCTTTCTAGGCCAACTTGTTTAATTACTTCAAAAACATCTTCCATGCGGCATTCTGACACTTCAGTATTAGTGACTTCCTTCGAATGGTCTGTTCCTATTGGTTTTTCGACCAAAAATGTCTATTCATCCATGAAGGCTTCAAACATTTCCTCCTTAACCATCTCTTTCCTTTGTCCTAGGTCAACTTCTCCTTCTGTCTCACTGTCGCTTTCCATCAAAGCCTTCTCAAGACCTGCTAAACTGGATCTTTCTTTGGCTTTCAGTTCAGAGTGAACTTTAGCCAACTGCTCTTTGCTGAAACTCCTTTTGTCCTGAAGAGTCGATTTTGGACTATGATCCAATTTTGGACTTTTTCTTCCCTCTGTCTGGCCTTTTAGCTGGGCCAATGAAGAACTTTCCCCACTTTCTTTCAAATCCTTTTGGTACTGAGTGTACCTTCGCTGGATCTTCCTCCTTTGGGACCTAGAAATCACTGGGACCATATTTGGTTCCTTTGTTTTTGGATGTTTTAGTAACACCCAATTATTTGAAGTAACCAAGGGAGGTTTAACCATCCTACCCTGCTCTCCAACAACACTTCTCTGGGTAGGAATTTCCTTAGGCTTGTTCTGCATGGCAAACTAATATGGAACCCCAGATACCCATGAAACCACTAGCTTAGTTGTTAAATTGTCTCTTTCTGCCTTCGAAGCCAGTTTTGAGGCTGCCTATGGAGACCACTTCTTGGGCCTACCCCCCTGTCTTGGGCCTAATTCTTTCCATCTTGTGTGAGACTGGTCTAGAAGGCTAATCTCTGGCTCTGATCCCATAACTTGAGCCCACTTCAGGTCTCCTCTCAAGATGATTGCCTTCCATTCTGTAATAGTTAGGTGGTCTAAACTCATGTAGGGGTCTCTTGCCCTTAGAATGCACTCTAGTGGCTGTTGGTCCGGCCAAGAATGGCTGCTGTCTAGGACCAGTTGGGTATGGCCTTTTGTTGTAGGCACTGGTTGGTTTAGGGCGTCTCTGCACATCCTTATAATACTGTTTCCCATCAATCGGGAGTCCTTTCAACCATTTGTAGCTTAACTTGCATCTGGGACACATTCTTTGCATGACAGCTGCCTCTAAAGAGTCATCGTCCAGTGCTTCCTCATCAGAGTCTTCCTTTTAGTCTGCAAAGCTCTGCCTATTCGCTGGTGAACTTTTAGCATCTTTCTTGACAACAATATGACTGGCAACATGCATCTGCACATTAACTTCTTCCAATTCCTTCAGGGATAAGTTTTGGAAGTCTGGCACAATAACATTGGCTGTAACTTCTCCAATTTCTGGGAATAGATTAGTGTCAATCCTTATAGCTTTCTCTGCTTTAGTTGAGAATTTTAGACTCCCTTTTCAAATCTGTTCTTAGATCCTGTCCCGAAAAATAATACAGTTTTTAGTTGAGTGAGACCAAGAATTGTGTCATTTACAATACATTTTTCCTTTAAGTTCTTCTGGAGAAGGAATTTTGACTCATTTTGGTAACTTTAGGAAATTTGCTGCAAGAATATTTCCTATGAAGGAATTTTCCATTGTTAAATCAAAAGAATATTTCCTATGAAGGTCTTTCTTCTTAAACTACTGATCTATTGTAGTGTCTTTTTGAATTAACGCCTCACAGATCACAGACTCTTTTCCTACAATCTCTGCTGTATCAATCTCATAATTAGGATCTCTGTAATAGGTCTTGTATGATGCATTACTTCGGTCTTGTTCTTCCTCAAGTAATGATTCATATCTGGACACCTTATAGGTTAATTCCACTAAGTCTCGAAACTCAGTTGAGTCAAACTTCTTTCGAAGCCTAAATTCTAAACCATTTTGCGCCAATCTGACAAATTCAGGCTTTGGTAGAATGACCCTACATTTGTTTCGTGCTATTTTGAATATGGCAATAAATTGAATAGCCTTCTCATCAGGCCTTTGACTCAACCTTGCCAAATCTGTCATAGAAACTTCTGGCTCCATTTGGAAGAATTGGGCATGAAATGCCTCCTCTATTTGTTGCCAAGTTTGGATAGAGCCAGGTGTAAGGTTAATATACCATACAAAAGCTGCCCCAGTTAGAGAATTTGGAAAAAGTCTTAACTTCATGTAATCATTATTGGTAAATTCACCACATTGGGCAGCAAACTTAGCAATATGTTCTACTGTTGACTAATTTCCATTTCCATAAAAAAGAGCAAAGTCTGGTATTCTAAACCCTCTTGGGTATTCATGTACCCTATCCACCCATTCTAGATATGGTTTCCTGTACACAAGAGTTTGAACCCCCCGAGTCAGAGGTCCACACATTTCTCTAACAATATCAGCAATTTGGTCCCTATGAACCATATTTTGTGCTTGTTGAACCACCACTGGAGGAACAAATACAAGATATGGTGGAAAACTTTGTGCCTGAGGTCCTCTTGGTCCATTGGAAGGTCTATTTGGGACTGGCTGTCCCTGTGGTGTTGGCTGCTGTTGAGGGTATGGTTGACCTCTCTGAGCCTGTCCCACAAAAGGACCTGCGAAAGGTACTGTAACAGGAGGGACAAGTGTTGTGTCTCTTCCAGCTGTAGGAAACCCTTCTAACCCCCCTGGTTCAAATTCGAACAAAGGATTAGTGAACTCCCTTATGCCAGGTATGGCTTCGAACATGGGATTTGGAAACATCCTCATGCCATTTTCTTGTGTTGGCCCAGATCCACCAATTTGCATGGCTTCACTGTTAAGTAATGAGACATTTTGATTTATCATAGGCCTCGAAAGAGGCTCGTACCAAGACTGAGGTGATGGTCGTTCATAGTTTTTATTACTAATTTGACCATTAGTATGTCCATTACTTTGTATAGACTGTTTGTCTCTAGCCAATCTTTGCTGAGGAACATTTGAAATCTCCTCTATATGCCTTGTGTTGGTTGGTTAATGAGTATTCATCCGATCCATGAAGGATATTGCCCATCTTTCCATTATGTTCATTAACTGCTATCCCATGGCATCTACTAGGCCTTCCCGCGGATTCATTGGCTGAGTAGATGGAACAGTGGATGGTCCAATTCCATGGTCTCGTCCACTATTCTGGACATGTGATGCATGTTCTGCACTGCTGTAGGTTCTGATGAGATAGGTGCTTCCATAGGATATGTTATCACATTATCCTCTAGATCAGGTACCTCTACCTCTCCTTCCACACCTTCTTCTAGGCGTTCATTTTTTCTTTGTTTTCTACATCTAGCCATTTCAATGAGTCCCACTGGGCATGCCAAAAATATATGTTGGCTTTTTTGGCTTTTGAAGGTTAGTATTGTAATTTTAAGCGTGCCAGCAAGGATCAATTAGTCCTTACAGAAAATTAATTGCCAATCAATTATCAGACGATTGTGTTTAAGTTCTTTTCGCCTCAATAAAGAGGACTTTTACTGGTGGCTTGTTTAAGAGAATTTAGTAAACAACAATTAAATGAAGAACAATTGCAGCATTTCATTAAGTAAAAATGAAAAACTTACAATGATCTGATCCAGTCTCCTAGAGGTTTATAGCAATAAGCTATTCGAAACTACTCCTATGAATAAAGTGTAATACAAGAATTTGAAGTGCAGAAATGTAAAGAACAAGAAATGTAAAAACTTGAAGGAAAATAAACTAGATAAAAGTTGGTTTCTGGATCTGAGTCTGAGCCCTTCTTTCTAGGGTCTTCTCTGCTATTTATACTTCTCAATGATAACTGTCGAAATGAGCTTCTAACCATCGAAACATCCCTCCATGATCGCTGATCATGCTTTCTTATAGTTAGCTCCACTACACCATGTCTGCAGTTAGGCTTCCCTCCTGATTTTGAATTTGAACCTTGTGAGTAACCGTTAGGCCACATCACCTTATATCCCTTGATCATTCCAGTGTTATGCAGACCCATTATTACCAGTATGGGTTGACACGTGTCTGACTATGGTTGGTGATTTATATTGCCTTCCCAAATTGCCCTTCTCATACCACGTGTTAAATCGTTATTGGCTTATACAATTTATACAGCCAACAAAAGTAAACAAGGTTAGCTTATCTATGGAGATTGCTACCAAGATGGTGTGTTCAAGAGTGTACTGGAAATAGAAAAGATTTCAAGTTCAAGATAAAGAATCATATGACCAACATCCAAGGAGTTGAAGAAAACAATAATATGAAAATTTCAAATTAAAAGTAGTTGGAAAAGTAATTTAAACTTTACTAAATATTTATAGATTCTAAAATATTGTGGAATTGTATAAGGGGTGGGTTTAAAACATTTTTTTGATATGGGGCCACCTACTGTTTTGAACCAATGAATTGAGAATCTTCGGTAATCGTAACATTTTTATTATATCGTTTTTGTTTTAAAAAAAAACATTAAACGATGTATATTTTTTAATAAAAATAATATATTTTTTCAAAGTTAAATATAAATAATTTTAAAAAGTATGATTATTCAATCGACTTAATTTTTTTAATGAATAATACATACGGATACAGAAAGCCATACAAAATGAAAAATTCAAATTATTAAAACAAGACCCGTTTTTCAAATTCT
>JAPPVO010001666.1:0-30895 GCA_030407325.1 Camellia japonica | reverse complement strand
TCTTCTAAGGGGTCTTGCGTCTGAGGACTTATCGAAGCTTCCTCTCTGGTTTCTTCAACCTTCGAAGCAAGCTGTTCGCCTTGTTTTGCTCCTAGGTTCTTTAATTCGACATCTCTGCCCTCCTCTTCATAGACAAAATCTGTCCATAAGGCGTCTTCTTCCTGTATCTCCTGGACTTTTGTTTCAATGTCCAATGCATAGTATTTATCAAGGGTCAAACTTCTGACCTGTTGCTGTTCTTGTTTACAACCAGTATATTCATGGCCTCTCTCTCTTGCCTCTGTACTTTCTGGACTATTGCTTTTACGTCCAATGATGAGAATTTAATCAAAGCCAAGGACTTGGCTTCTCGCTCTTCACTTTTTGCCTATAACCAGGCATCATTGTCATCTTTCACGACAACCTCTTCATCACAGCACTTTCTTGGACTAAGTGCTTCAGGTGTGTCACTTCCTCATCAGCCGTCACTTCGGCTGAGCCATCAACTTTCCTCAGTATACTGAGTGGTGTTACTCCCTCAATATACAATTTGGCCTCTGCAAAGTCTGCACAGGCTATGAAAGGTTGAGGATCT
The DNA here is from genome assembly GCA_030407325.1 of Camellia japonica. Classification (NCBI taxonomy): domain Eukaryota; kingdom Viridiplantae; phylum Streptophyta; class Magnoliopsida; order Ericales; family Theaceae; genus Camellia; species Camellia japonica. The sequence goes on along the minus strand of JAPPVO010001666.1, from coordinate 30,321 downwards.
GCATCAATCTCCTCTGTCTCTCCATTGCCCAGGGCCATCATGATCTTCTGATGCAAAGAGGAAGGCACATTTGTTGGTGTGGATCCAATCTCTCCCAAGTATTATATTTGGCATTGCTGTCGATGACGAAGAAAGCTGTCATACAATCCCTGGTCCCCACACTCAAATTAATAGGCAGAATCCCTTGAGCCATATGCTTATCTCCAGCAAAGCCAGCAATGTTGTGCTGGTTGGGATCAACCTGGGATTCTTCTTCCCTAGTTTCTTCAAGGAAGATTTCGGTAATAAGTTTACCGCAGCCCCATTGTCTATTAGGACTCGGTTTAGCTGTATTCCATCAAAGAAAGCCTTGATGTACAAAGGCTTGAACATGTTGGGTCATGGAGTTTGAGGGGTATTCAAAAGGATATGAGAGGTTGATGCTCACCTCTTCCTCGCTTTCATCCTCAGTTTCCATTGGAGTAGCCATTTCAGGAGCATCCTGTACCATACTCACTTGTGACTCCTCGCTAGAGACAGGAATTGGATCCATGTCTTGGTCACTCTGATCCTCATCTTCAGCCTGGAATTCATGAGGTAGTATGTGTACCATGTTGACTGATACAGGGGGAATGAGCCAAACTGAATGGCTGGCTGTACCTTCTTTCCCTCTTGGCTACCTTGCTCAGTGTCTTCAGCAGCATCCTCCATGCTGCATTCTGGTATTTCATTGATAACTGATCCCTTCGAAGGATCTTTCTCTACAGGTTCTTTAGTCAAAAATTGTTCAGCCATGAAGGCTTCGAACATTCCTTCTTCTGCTATTTCTTTCTCTTGGCTCATGCCAATCTCTTCTTCCGTTTCACTGTCACTTTCCATCAGAGCCTTCTCCAGCCCTGCCAAACTAGACTTCTCCCTGGCCCTTAATTCAAAATGAACTTGGGCCAATTGTTCTCTGCTACAAACCACTTTACTTTGTAAAGTCGGTTTTGGAGCATGGTTTGACTTCGAAGTTTTCTTTTCTTCTGTCTTGTCCTGCGAAGAACTCTCTCCACCTTCTTTCAGATCTTGCCGGTACTGGGTGTACCTACGCTGAATCTTCCTCCTTTGTGATCTGGAGATAACTGGAACCATATTTGGTTCCTTTGTCTTTGGGTGTTTCAGCAATACCCAGTTGTTCGGAGCCACCAAAGGAGGTTTGACCATCCTTCCTGTGATTCCAACTTCTCTCCTGGCAGACAATTCCCTAGGTTTGTTTTGCATTACAAACCAATCTGGAACTCCAGGCACCCAAGAGCTTACTGATTCAGACGTCGAATGACCCTTTTCCACCTTCGAAGCCATCTTCGACACTGGCCGTGGAGGTAAGTGCTTGGTTCTGATCGCATGCCTTGAGCTTGATTCTGGCCTTTGATGGAGGTGGCCATTTTCTGTTCTGTGTGGGTTGGTCTGGGGGGCCAATCTCTGGCTTTAGTCCCATAACCTGAACTCCTTTCCAATCTCCTTTCGGAATGGCTACTCTCCATTCTGTAGTAATTAGGCGGCCTGGATTCATGCAAGGGCCTCTTGCCTTTACACGCATTCTGTCTACTGCAGGCTCAACCACTAAAGTCGCTGCCTATCACTAGCCGGATACGACCTTTTGTTATAATTGGTTGACTTAGGGCGTCTCTGAACATCCCTATAGTATTGCTTCCCATCAATGGAAGCCCCTTCAACCATTTGTAGCTTAGTCTGCATCTGGGACACATCCTCTGCATTACAGCTGCTTCCAAGGAATCGTTATCCAGTACTTCTTCATCAGAGTTTTCCTTCTGATGTGAGAAACCTTGTCCAACAACTGGCGGGTTTCTAGTCTCCTTCTTGGCAGCTGTCTGGTTGGCAATATGCATCTGCACATTGACCTCTCCAATTCCTGCAGAGATAGATTCTGAAAGTTTGGTACAACCACATTAGCCGCGCTTTCTCCAACTTCTGGAAACGGGTTACTGTCAATTCCCATGGCTTTCTCTGTTTTGGCTGGGAACTTCAGACTTCCTTTCCGGATTTGCTCTTGGATCCTGTCTCGAAAAACAATGCAGTTTTTAGTCGAGTGAGACCAAGAATTATGCCATTTACAGTATGATTTTCCTTTAAGTTCATCAAGAGATGGCAGTTTTACCCCTTTTGGTAACTTAAGGAAATTAGCTGCAAGCAAATGATCAAAATGTCATCTGCTTTTGTTAAGTCGAAAGAGTACTTTCTGTGAAAGTCTTTCTTTTTAAACTGTTGGTCGATGGTTGTATCTTTATGAATTAATGCTTCGCAGATTACGGGTTCTTTGCCCACAATCTCTGCTGCATCGATCTCATAATTGGGATCTCTATAATATGTTTTATACGAAGCATTGTTTCGATCTTGTTCTTCTTCTAGTAATGCTTCATATCGAGACACCTTATAGGTTGTTAGTTCGACCAAATCCCTGAATTCAGTTGAATCAAACTCTTTCGAAGCCTGAACTCTAAACCGTTTTGAGCCAATCTTACAAATTCTGGCTCTGGAAGGATGACTCTACATTTATTTCGAGCCCTTTTAAATCTGGCAATGAACTGAGTAGCCTTTTCTTCAGGCCTTTGACTCAATCTTGCCAAGTCTGCCATGGACACTTCTGGCTCTGATTGGAAGAATTGGGCATGAAATGCCTCTTCCATTTGTTGCCAATTTTGAATGGAGCCAGGTGTAAGGTTGATGTACCATACAAATGCTCCCCAGTTAAAGAGTTTGGAAACAATCTCAATTTTATGTAATCATGATTAGTGAATTCACCACATTGAGCAGCAATCTGGCAATATGCTCTACTGTCGATTGATTTCCAGTTCCATAGAATAGGGTAAGTCTGGTATTCTGAATCCTCTTGGGTATTCATGTACCCTATCTACCCACTCTGGGTATGGTTTTCTGTATACAGGAGTCTGGACCCCCCGAGCCATCGGTCCACACATCTCCCTAACAATATCAGCAGTTTGGTCCCTAGGGACCATATTTTGGGCTTGCTGAGCCACTACCGGAGGGACAAACACAGGGTTTGGTGGACAAACTTATGCCTGTGGTCCTCTTGGTCCAAAAAGTGGTATATTTGGGACTGGTTGCCCCTGTGGTGCAGGTTGCTGTTGAGGTATGGTAACCCCTTTGAGCCTGTCCTGCGAAAGGACCTGTGAAAGGCGCTGGAACAGGTATTGTGTCCCTTCCATTTGTGGGAAAACCTTCCAACCCCCGGGTATAAATTCGAATAAGGGATTATTATACCCCTAGTGCCAGGTATGGCTTCGAACATAGGATTTGCCACCATTCTTATGCCATTTTCTTGTACTTGGCCAGATCCACCACCTTGTGTGGCTTCACTGTTTAGTACTGGGGCATGTTGGCCTACTACAGGCCTTGAAATGGGTTCATACCAAGACTGAGGCGATGGTCTTTCATAGTTCTGAGTACTAGTCTGACCATTAAATTGTCCATTAACTTGCATAGGCTGTTTTTCTCTAGCCAATCTTTGCTGAGGGACATTTAAAATTTCCTCTGTGTGTCTTGTATTTGTTGGTTGGTGATTATTCATTCGATCCAAAAAGGATGTTGCCCACCTCTCCATCGTGTTCATTAATTGTTGTCCCATAGCATCTACCAAGCCATCCCATGGGTTTGTTGGCTGGGTAGATGGAACGGTGGATGGTCCAATTCCTTGGTTTCGTCCAATATTATGAACATATGGTTCTTGTCCAGAAGTACTGGTCTGTTCGACCAAAGGTTCTGATAGCATAGGAGTCTCCACAGGATGTGTTACCACATTCTCCTCTGGATTAGGTATCTCTACCTCTCCTTCTACGCCTTCTTCCAGGCGTTCATTTTCTCCTTGTTGTCTTCGTCTAGCCATTTTAACAAGTCCTACCGGGCGTGCCAAAATATATGTTGGCTTTTTGGCTTTTCGAAGGGTAATTTTGTAAATGCGAGCGTGCCAGCAAGGATCAATCAGTCCTTACAGAAATTATAATTGCCAACCAATTATCAGACGATTGTGTTTTAGTTCTTTCAGCCTCAATGAAGAGGACTTTTACTGGTGGCTTGACTTAGGAGAATTTAAGAGAAATAACAGTTAATATGAAGAACAGTCGAAGTATTTCATTAAAATGAACACTTACAATAGTTCAAACTCAGCCTCGAAGAGGTTTACAGCAACAGTCTACTTGAATCTACTTGAAACTACTCCTATGAATCGAAGTGCAGTGCTGGTATTAAAGTGCAGGTATTTAAAGTACAGGAAATGTAAGACTGGAAAGGAAAATATGAAATAAAGACTGGTTTGTATGATCTGAGTCTGGGGGTTTTTTCTGAGGGCTTCCCTGCTATTTATACTTGTCGAAGATGACCTTCGAACTGTACTTCGAACCGTCGAACTGCTCCTCCATGATCGATGATCATGCTGCCTTAGAAGTAGCTCCACTACGCCATCTCTTGCAGTTGAGCTTCCCTCCTGTATTTGAATTTGAATATTGAGTAACTGTTGAAGCCACGTCACTTTGTATTTCTTTACTGATCTAGTGCTACTCAGATCATGTAAGTACCAATGTTCATTGCCACGTGTTCGATCAGGATCGAAGACTTGAATTATCTTCCCATAATACCCTTATTCTGCCACGTGTCACACTATGATTTGGTTTTACAAAATATATAGCCAACAGATACTTTAAAGATAATAATTAAATGTGTCATGTGACGCCTATTAAATAATATAATTAGTGTCAAGTAATGTGATATAATACATGGTTACTAAAATCTAATATCAAAATATGATCACATAATATTACTCAGTTTAAAAATCTATATAAAAAATAGGAAGTTTTTTTGATAAATCCACTTTCTAAGAGTTTTATTCCATCCAACCCATATTCTTTTTGACTATTCCATTAGGTCCTATTCGAGATAAGAAGACCAAAATACCCTTTTTATCTACCTATGTTCCATTTAGTTCACATTATTTTCTTATGTTTCAATAAGTCCTATGGGTGACATAATTACCAAAATACCCCTAATGTGAATGTTCACACCGTCAATGTGAATGTTCATATCGTCAATGTGTAGGGGCTCGGCCCATGTCGATCGTCGTGGGTGCCCGGAAAAATTCGAGTCATTGACAATGTGAATATTCACATTGATATGTTAACATTCACATTAATAGGAGTGTAAAATTGGCCCGCGTCCCGTGGCGGCGCGAAACCCGCCCGCGGCCCATGGGCGGCCCGGGCGCGGGCCCGGTCCGGCCCGTTGACAATTTGAATATTCACATTGACATGTTAACATTTACATTGATAAGAGTATAAAATTGGCCCGCGGCCCATGGGCGGCCAAAAGCCCGTCCACGGCCCCGGGCGGGCCTAACCCGTTGACAATGTGAATATTCACATTGATATGTTAACATTCACATTGATAGGAGTGTAAAATTAGTCTGCGCCTCGTGGCTGCCCGAAACCCGGCCACGGCCCGTGGGCGGCCCGGGGCGGGTCCGGCCCGGCTTGTTGACAATATGAATATTAATATTGACATGTTAACATTCACATTGATAAGAGTATAAAATTGACCAGCGGCCCAGGGCTGGACCGGCCCGGCCCGGCCCGATGACAATGTGAATATTCACATTGACATGTTAACATTCACATTGATAGGAGTGTAAAATTAGCCCTTGTCTCGTGGCTGCCCGAAACCCACCCACGGCCCGTGGGCGGCCCGGGGCGAGCCTGGCCATTTTTTTTTAATTCTTTTTAATTTTTTCTACCAAAATTTTATTATTTTCCACAAAAAAAGACACTAGGCCTCAGCGCGGGCCGGGCCTCGGACCAAGTCTTGAATGGGCCTTAACCGGGCCAATGGGTCGGGCCGGGCTTCAAAGTGATGGCCCAGGCCCTAGCCTAGGGTCTCGGACTAGGCTCGAGCTTGGGCCCAAACGAGCCTTTCTCGGGCCGGGTCGGACCGGCCCGCTGGCCAAAAAATTAGGCACAGGCCCTAGCCCTAGCCCTGGCACAAGGGTATTCGGGCTTTGGATGGGCTGATGGATCGAGCCTCGGGTCGGGCCGGTGGGCCTGGGCCTAGCCTCGAGCTTAGGTCGGGCTTGGCCGGGCCTGGCCATTTTTTTTAATTCTTTTTAATTTTTTCCACCAAAATTTTATTATTTTCCACAAAAAAATACATTGCTCCTCGGCGCGGGCTGAGCCTCGGATCGAGCCTTGAATGGGCCTTAAGCGGGCCGATGGGCCGGGCCAAGCTTCAAAGTGATGACCTAGGCCCTAACCTAGGGTCTCGGACATGCTTGGGCCCGGACCCAAACGAGCCTGCCCCGGGCCGTAGGCGGGCTTCGGGCAGCCCACGGGCCGCGGACCAATTCTACATTCCTATCAATGTGCATTTTAACATGTCAATGTGAATATTCACATTGTCAACGGGCCGGGCCTACCCCGGGCCGCGGGCAAGCTTCGGGCAGCGGACAAATTTTATACTCCAATCAATGTTAATGTTAACATGTCAATGTGAATATTCACATTGTCACGGGTCAAGCCAAGCCCGTCTCGGGCTGCGGTCGGGCTTCGGACCGCCCACGGGTTGCGGGCCAATTTTACACTCTTATTAATGTGAATGTTAATATCTCAATGTGAATATTCACATTGTCAATGGGCCGGGTCAGGCCCGCCATGGGCCGCTGGCCAATTTTATACTCTTATCAATGTGAATGTTAACATGTCAATGTGAATATTCACATTGTCAATAGGCCGGGCTGGGCCCGCCCCGGGCCGCCTACGGGCCGTGGGCGGGTTTCGGGCAGCCATGAGGCGCGGGCTAATTTTACACTCTTATTAATGTGAATGTTAACATATCAATGTGAATATTCACATTGTTAACAAGCCGAGCCGAGCTTGCCCCGGGCCGCCCATGGGCCGTGGACGGGTTTCGGGCAGCCACGGGGCGCGGGCTAATTTTACATTCCTATCAATGTGAATGTTAACATGTCAATGTGAATATTCACATTGTCAACGGCCCGGGCCTGCCCCGAGCCGCGGGCGGGCTTTTGGCTGCCCATGGGCCGCGGACCAATTTTATACTCTTATCAATGTGAATGTTAACATGTCAATGTGAATATTCACATTGTCAACGGGTCGGACCGGGTCCGTCCCGGGCCGCCCATGGGCCGCGGGCGGGTTTCGCGCCGCCACGGGACGCGGGCCAATTTTACACTCCTATTAATGTGAATGTTAACATGTCAATGTGAATATTCACATTGTCAACGGACCGAGCCCGCCCCGGCTCGCGGGCGGGTTTCGGGCCACCCACGGGCCAATTTTACATTCCTACCAATGTGAATTTTAAAATATGAATGTTCACATCATAAAATTGCTAACCGTTCAAAAAATATTTATAAGGGTATCAAAATTAAATATAAGGGCATAAGTGTTCAAGAAAATAGTGTAAATCAAGAAAAATGACTTCATGGAATAAAACTATATATACATGGGACTAAATGGGTTAAAAAATTCCTTCATGGACTTCTTGGGTTAAAACACTTCTAAATGTGATTTATTAATAATTTTTCCTAAAAAGTATTATTTGAAGTGTGAGTTATACATAATTTATTAAACAAAAATGCTTTAGAGCTCTAATATAGGAGCTCTAATAGCTCTAATGGGAAGGTGGGACCCATCCTGATGTGATGTTTGTGCCTTGCTTTGTTTTTTTTTTTTTTTTTTTTGCTTTGACACATCACTAGAGCTCAAATTAGAGCTCTAGATTTAGAGCTCTCTAGCATTTCCCTTTATTAAAATACATATATATATATATATATATATATATAAATTTCAAGTAGATTACCAAACTATTTTTAAGATAAATGATAATAGACTTCATCCTCTAATGATAACTATAGTCGAATAGCTTGTGCAGTCTAAATAGTTTGGTCTCGAAAAAAAATCAAACTTAGACTCGAGTTCTTATCAATAAATTAGGTCTTTTTCTTAATCAAAAAAAAAAAAATATTTATTGATGAAAATCAATATATAAAGAGTACTGAGACAAACGTCAATAAAAGAAGGATGGATGCACAAAGCTTCAAAGCAAAGCTAAACAATCCTAACTATAGATTGTTTTGGAAAATAGGTTAAAAGTTGATTTTTTTATTTTATTTTATTTTTTATTTTTTATATAGTTTTTAAAAAATGTGAAAAAAAGTAAAGAGGTGATGCGATAAAAAAAAGCCAAAAAGTTAACTTTTTTGCTTTTACCCAAAATGACCCGTTTTGGAAAGATGGTAAAAAGTTGACTTTTTGACTTTTTTAACTTTTTTGACTGTTTAATGTAAGAGATGATATGACTTAAAATTAATAAGAAACTAACTTTTAACTTTTTCGATCCCCTCCCAAAACACCCCTATGCTGGCATTAAAAACAAGTCATCATCTACACTAATAGATTAGATTTTAAACACAAATGATTCAACTAGAAAATGAGCCAAAAAATTAAAGTTTGGCAGCTAACTCAAAATTATTTTATATACAAATATATTTTATTTATTTGTTTAATAGATTAATTTTAATAGTGGCATATAATTCAAACAATGATAATTGTTTTGTTAGGTCTAGACCAAGAAAAGTTATTTTGAGAGATAAGTTGATGTTGGTAAATAGTTTAATTTATTCTTTTTAATATGAAAATTTTTAATATATATATATATATATTAGTTTTAAAATTATGTGTGTTTGGTTTGAGTTTTTTGAATTAAGTTTTTTGAAAATTGAATTTTTTGGTTTTCGTGTTTTTTTATTTTTAGTGAATATTTTTAAAATTTTAAATATTTTTTTTTACTTTTTTAGATGCACCTTACTTAGATGTATCTAAAAAGTAAAAAATTTGTGAAAAAATATTTTTAAAAATTAATAAATACATAAAAATACAAAAAATGTACTGAATTCTCGTATTTTTTTTTTTTGTATTTTTGGTATTTAGTGAATTTTTAAAAAGTTTTTTTCAATTTTTTTTTTTAACTTTTTAGGTATATGTATGTTAGGTATGTTTAAAAATTAAAAAAATTGTTCAAAATATTAAAAAAATTCAGTAAAAATAAAAAAACACGAAAAATAAAAAGGTAGAATTTTCTGAAAAGTGTTTTTGAAAAATGATAACCAAGCATTTCTATTTTATTAACCATTTTTATTGAGTTTCACAAGAAAGATAAAATTTAAAAATTAATTGGCACATGTGATTTAGGTCAAGTTTAACAAGTTAAAAAAAAGTCAAAAAGTCAAAAGTCAATCAAAAAGTCAAAAAGTTATCACTATTCACCAAAAGTCAACAAATACGGCTGCATAACTCTCAATCCTAATTTTCCCCTACACACTAATTTATACAATTTTTTAATACTCATTTTTTCATAAAAAGTCAAAAAGTTAACCCAAACAACCACATTTTTTCTTCAACTTTTTAGTCCAAAAAGTCAAAAAATATACTTATTTAGGACATCCCAAACAACCCCTTATTCTATAATTAGATGAACTTTAATATAAGATGAATTATAATTACAAAATTCTAATGGCATAATTTATTTAGGATAAATTATGCAAATGGTCCTTATAGTTTACATGATGTGTCAATTTGGTCCATGTTATTTTAATTTACTCGATTTTATCCTTTAATTTAAAGGATTGTATCATATTATAGGTTTGGTAGACGGAAAGTCATCACGTGCTCAAACGATGTGTCAATTTAGTCTTTACAGTTTACATAATTGATACATCGTTTGACTTTACGCCCATTAAACCTAACAACCGTTATTTATTGTACTAATATGTTACAATCTGTTAAATTAAGGGACAAATTCAAGCAAATTGAAATAGTAAGAATCAAATTGACACATCATGTAAACTACATATATCATTTACATTATTTCCATTTGTTTACGTTTTACCGTAAGTACAATTTTTTAAATTTATTCTATTTTTTATCTTTATTTTTTACTAATTATATTATAACATATATTTTTATATTTAATACATAAAACACACCATTGATTACCTTAACTGTAATTGTCATAAAAATAATTAAAATTTATTAATCTCCTTTTTCTCTTCATTTAAAAATATTTTTAATTACTTATGTAATACCGTGCATAACACGAGTGTAATGTTGGTATATTATACACAAATTACATAGGAACGAAGGTTTCTCCAATTCTGACCTTATTCTATTTCCATCAAAGTTGAGGAGAATCAAAGACCCGATCGTTCGAGGTATTTTGCTATCCTAGCCATAGCCGATGTTCTGGCCAGGCCTAAGTCCACCACTTCCACTACCATCAAAATTGTCACGATCTTCTGATATATATATAAAATATCATGGTCTATAAATATTTATAATTTGTTTGACATTCTTTAAATAAGTGTATTTATTTAGATAAGTGTATTTATTTAGGTCATATCACTACTTTTCTATATATATATATTTATAAAAAATAAAAAAATACACTTATTTAAATTATCCCAAATAACCCCTTAGATTGATTTTTATTTGTTTGATATTTTATTTTTTAAAAAATATAAATTACACTTTTTACTTAAAAAATAATTTTACTCGAATTTTAATTTAATTCTTATTATTTTAATTTTGATAATTTTATTCCCATACTTCAAGTTGAATATTACAAAAAACTCTAAGGTTTGACCCTTATAACAAATAAATTCTGATTTTTTAATTTTATCAGTTTAAAACCTTATAATTTTTTATTTAAACCATTTGCATATTTCTGTTAAGTAAAATCAACCCCAAAAAAATGGTATTTTAGTACTTAAATTTAGTAAAAAAATGATATTTTAGACATTTTATGTATGCTTATATTGATTTTAATAACTAAAATACTTTTTTTCCATCAATTTTAAATAACAAAAATTGGCAAATTGTTTAAATTAAAAACAAATTAAAAGATCATGGTTCAAATTAACAAAATTGAAAATTGAAAACTTAAAACTTTGTTTGTTAACGTTTTTAGTTTTCAGTTTACAAAAATAAGAAACAAGTTTTCATTTATTTTTGTAAAAAATAAAAACAAAAAACTTGTTTGGTGTTCAAAAATATTTTGAAAACAAATAAAAATAAAAATAAAAATAAAATATTTGATGAGTTGTCGAAATTAGTAGGCAGAGATGGATGGTGGATGGATATGGTGACCAGTAGTAGCTGGTGGTCGAAGGTGTCCACCGGAATTAGTAGTCAGATGTCGCCGAAGGTTATGACTTGGCTGAAGATCATGAAGTGACTGAAGATCACGATGGTGACATTGACTCATTGGAGAGTTGCCAGAGGTTGGCTGGAGCTTGCTACCCACTGACGGTAGGTAGTGGTGGCGGCAGTGGGTAGTGGTTGTAAGTTTTTTTTTTTTTTTTGGTGAATAAGTCATAAATGGCCGAAAGTGATGGGTGAAGAGAAAATGAAAACTTATTTTATAAACAAGTGAAAACAAATTTTTTATGCTTTCACAAATTTTGAAAATTACATCTCAAGATATTAACAAGTTGCATATTAATTTAGTTCTCTCATCTAAATTTCTATTAATTTTTTCAAACGTATATCTCAAAACACTGACAAGTATCTTAAAATTATTATTTTTAAAAACAAATTATATGATATTTACACCAAAGTCGGTTGTTATTAAAGGAATCCAAAGTTAATTATGTGACAAAATAAACTGTAAAACTCATTTCAAGTCGACTAAAAAATTTTAAAAATCAAATTTAAAGCTTCTTTAAAATTAGTTAAAATTTTTAAATTCAACATAAACAATTAACTATTCGAATTATTTAACTCGTTTACCACCATATCTCATACCACAGAGAGAGAGAGCTAGTCGACAAACTGGGCCGGCAACCGAAGACGACCCAGAGGACCACATTCTTTGTTTTGTCCTAGAGCCCGAAGCATAGCCAAAATACTACTTCGTTTGCATATGAATTTTTAATGCAAATAATGAGATACGTTGTGATTTCTTTTTGTTTTCAATTAATGAAAAGGTACGGAATTTTTTGATAAAATATTAAGCAGTACTCGACACACTCTCTGCCTCCCACTCACTCCATTGTTTAACAAACACATGACAAAAAGAAGAGAAGGGACATAGAGAGGATATCTAGAGGTGTGCAAAGCAATAGCAATAGCAATGGCCATGACAATGGCAGTAGCAGGTGATAATAATAAGCCTCATGCAGTTTGCATACCATACCCAGCTCAAAGCCACATAAAAGGAATGATGAAACTAGCAAAGCTCCTCCACCATATGGGCTTTTACATCACTTTTGTCAACACAGAGTTCAACCAAAACCGCCTAATCAAAGCCGGAGGACCTGACTCTCTCAATGGCTTCCCTAACTTCCAATTCAAAACAATCCCAGATAGCCTCCCACCATCTGACCCCGATGGCAACCAAGACATAACTCTTCTCTGTAGATCCATTAGAAGGAACTTGTTGACACCATTTCGCAACCTCCTTGCTCAACTCAATGACGACGACAACACTACCACACCATCTGTCACTTGTATTGTCTCTGATGGTATAATGCCATTTACCATTAGAGCTGCTCATGAGCTCCGAATCCCGGTCGCTGTGTTCTGGACTTTCGCTGCTTGTGCCTTCATGGGCTATTATCAGTATCGTGCTCTCTTGGACAAAGGTCTTACACCACTCAAAGGTATGTATATCTTTATATTTGGGGCAAATTATACACTTTCCAGTTCTTTACGCCTAGTCTTTCTTAGTTGTAATTCTTTAATTTTTTTAATTTTGATTTTCAAAATGTCTAATCTGTTACACTTTTGACGTTAGTGCTGGTCAAAATAAATAACAACCGGAGAGTATTTTGAAAATTTTATACGAAGCCTAGTCTCAAAGTATGTATTTTGTTAAATTTTGGTCATTACATTTTGATCCCCAAAAATATGCGCTTTGTTTAATTTTGTTGCAATTTTTTCTTTTTCTTTGTTTGTAAAGTTCAAAAGATGCATCATCTTTTCGTTATTAATTTTGAACAATACTAACACCCAAGACTAAAGTGAAACAATTTGCATATTATGGATACCAAAGTGAAAAAATAAATATTGAAAATTAAAATGTAACATATCACATACTTGTTTGTGGTGACTATTAGTGTAATTAACTTATTAAACCTTTTTGTTATATTGTAAAAACGAGTTATTTTGCCAAACAAGTTTCAGAAAATGAAGGCAGAACATGTGTTGAAAGCTACTATTGTTTATGATATGCAGATGCAAGTTATATAACTAATGGATATTTGGACACTGCAATAGAATGGATTCCTGGAATGAAAGATATTCGTCTGAAGGACCTTCCAACGTTTTTTCAAACTACTGACCCAAATAATGAGATATTTAACTTAAGCATGGAATCAGCAGAAAGTGCTTCACAAGCTTCAGCATTGGGTCTTCATACTTTCGATGCGTTGGAGCAAGATGTTTTGGGTGCTCTCTCATCTATTTTCCCCCACATTTACACCATTGGTCCTTTACAGTTGCTTCTGAACCAGCATGTATCACCAAAAGAACAAGACCACTTGGCGTCTCTTGGATGCAATCTATGGAAAGAAGAACCGAAGTGTCTCCAATGGCTTGATTCCAGAGAACCTGGCTCTGTTGTTTATGTCAATTTTGGGAGTCTAGCAGTCATGTCATTGCAACACTTGGTAGAGTTTGCTTGGGGACTTGCCAATAGCAATCATTACTTCTTATGGATAATTAGGCCTGATCTAGTGATCGAGAATCGGCTATTCTGCCACCAGAATTCGAGGCAGACACTAAAGAAAGAGGACTGATAGCAGGTTGGTGCTCGCAAGAGCAAGTCCTAAATCACCCATCAATTGGGGTGTTCTTAACACACAGTGGGTGGAACTCAACTATCGAGAGCTTGACAGCGGGGGTGCCCATGATGTGTTGGCCATTTTTAGCGGATCAGGTGACAAACTGTAGGTACACTTGCACTGAATGGGAGGTTGGTATGGAGATTGATAATAATGTGAAAAGAGATGAAGTAGAGAAGCTTGTTAGAGAGTTCATGGAAGGAAAGAAAGGGAAGAAAATGAAGAAAAAGGCTATGGAGTGGAAGAAATTGGCAGAAAAGGCCACTGGACCAGATGGGTCATCCACTATAAATTTGGACAAATTGGTGAATGTGTTGCTATCAGGACAGGCCCTGAGTAAAGGCGACTAAGGCGGTCGTCTTAGGCCCTCAAATTTGGACAAAATTTAGGGCGTTCAATTAAGAACGGGTATTGTGTTCGTTCCATTTTAGATTTGTCGGAATTACTTTAATACTAATTCAATTCATTTATTTTTCATGTTATTGTATCATGTCATTTTTTGTTTGTTTGGTGTTAATATTTCGTGTTAAAACTTTCACTCTTAGTTAGTTAAAAGTACAAAACATATGGCGAAATAATTTTTTTCACAAGTTTAATTTATAAAATTAATCTCTACTAAATAAAATTATTCAAAAAAATGTTTAAATTCAGTTCATTTATATTTCCATATTTAAAAAATAAATAAATAATAATCTATTACTATATTTTTTAATAGAATAACTCTAGGTAACAAACAATAATATCTTAAATAAATAAAATAAAAGGATAAATTACAAACACGCCTCTTGAGGTTTACTTAAATTATGAATTATCCCTTATGGTTCTGGAAATTATATTATGTCTTCTAAGGTTTCTAATTTCATTACAAATAAGTATTTTATTAATAAATCATCAAGTTAATTAACAGTTTTTAATGATGTTAAAATTTTATTTCAATTAATAATTCAGATAATTTTATTATTGTATAGGAGAATATTTAGAAATTTTATTTTTTTAGTTAATTCTATTAAATAAAAAATTTTGACGGGGAGGTATTTGTAATTTTTCAAACTACAGGAGGCACTTCGTATTTTAATCAAACATGAGAGAGTGTATTTGTAATTTACCCTAAATAAAAAAAAACGTGGATATTAGCAAATAAAAAAAAGAGTAAGTAATTATCATTTTATCCAATCATACTTTTTATTTTTTATTTTTTTAATTTTTTTTTTAAACTATGTTTAAGGGGTCCAATTTTAAAAGTTCGCCTTGAAAATCCCAGGGCTATCCCTGGTTGCTATCTAGAAACTAAGGCCATATTTGTTTAGCTCCATAGGATGGAGGGGATTAAGAGTAACATGTGATTAAGAGTACGGAGATTATTAATGTGGTGGAATTAGATTGAAGATGTAGAATAAAGAGTGTTTGTTTATACACTACCAGATTAGTAATATTATAAATAATATTAATATATAAAATTAATATTTTTTTAGGAGATTTTTTTTGGCAAATTACAAACACCCTCCTCGAGGTTTGGTGAAAATACAGATTCCCCCTGAGGTTTGAGAAATTACATCCCACCCCTGAGGTTTATATTTCCATAACAAATTGCCCCATGAGATTTTTATTTTCATACAGATTCCCCCCTAATTTTCTCTAATTTGTTATGAAAATTTGACCCTCAGGGGGCAACTTGTAATTTCTCAAACCTCATGAGGGAATCTGTATTTTTACCAAACCTTGAGGGAGTGTTTGTAATTTGCCTTTTTTTTTAAGTCCCTGACATTAAGATTTTATAAGATAAAAGACATACAATATTTTCATAGTAGTTACAGTTCCTCAACATTTTCATAGAAAAAATTCAACACAGAAAAATTTCGCCTGACTCAGAGAAATTTCAGTCTCGATGCAGAGAAATTTTAATTTTCATAGAGAAATTTCTCATATGATTATGGAGAAATTTCATCGAGAGACCTTAGCTAATAATTAAAAAAAAAAAAAAATCTTGGATCTCTTTTACTACAAAAAGTTGGAGAATGATGTTTCATTAATTTTCTTATTTTTTTAATATTATAATTATTTTTCTTGTTCTAAAAAATATAACTTTTGTTAAAAATCATCTAAAAATTCACTAATCCCCTTAATCAATTTCTAATCCCAACCCCTTCATGGGATTGGTAGTCCTATCAATGGGGGGATTACTAGTCCGAGGATAGTTAATCCCCTCACTCATGTCTCTAACCAAACACTCTTTAGGTAGGTTTCAGGGACTATTAGTCCAATCTCTCCTTCCTCAAGAGCGAAACAAAAATGGCCTAAGATTTTTCAAATATTGATTGTTTTGGTATTTGGATTTTAATTTGGAAATTTTGTGTAATATGTTTCATTATGATAAATCATTAAAGCTTATATTCCTCTTTGGCGTTTATCTGTAACAATGGTGTTGGTTGTATAGGTGTACCAAGATCAAGATTCGTCCAAGTGAATTTTTTTGAAAATCTGATTACTAACAAAATAATTGGTTTAGATTGTATGGTTTAAATTCTTTTTTGCCTTGACAAATTTTGGCAATTCAAGATCATAAAATTTTCATAATGTATATACACGATGAAATGTATTATAATAGTTGTAATTGAAATGGATAAATTATACTTTGTCCCTTTTATGTTTGACTTATTTCTCACTTTGACCTTTTATATTTTAAATTTTTCTCAATTTATTCTTAAAGTTTATTTCAGTTAAAAATTAGACAGAAAATGACAAATTTACAATCACGTGATATAAAAATATTTTATTATATATAATTCACACATTTGACACAAAATCAAATCACAATATAATACTATATTTTTTTTATGTTATGTGTCAGTTATCGTGGTTTTTTCTATTTAATTTTGAATAAAAATTAACTTTATGAATAAATTGAGAAAAATTTCGAACATGAAGGGCCAAAGCGAGAAAAAAATAAATTTTAAAAATCAAATTAAAAAAGCAAACAAACATAAAAGGGGCAAAGTATAATTTCTCCAATTGAAATTGGAAAGAATTGACAAAATATTTGAATCATCAAAACTGGCCCACAGTGAACTCTACAGCACAAGATGCGCTTATTGTAAATCTCAAATTATGCGACGGTTTGTTCACTGCCATAACCTTTTATTATCACCACCACCATGGTAGATTGCAGCCGGCCACTAACACCAACACGTTCACTACTATCAAAGATTGTCATGATCTATAAATATTAGATTGATGGTTACTAGTTTGATTTTTTATTCTAAATGTAAATTACACTTTTTCCATAAAAATAAATTGATCCAAATTTCACATTTAATTCCTGTTGTTTTAATTTTGATTAAAGTTGAATTTTAATTTAATTTTTTGGTCCAAATTTTTACTAATTTTTTTCCAGTTACACATATTAAGAGATTGACAAATGTCTTAAGATTGTTAATTTTAACTTTTAATTTTAAATTAAAAGACTAAATTAAATTAATATTTTCACATACATAATTTTAAAACAATTGTTGTATTTTCAACCAAAAAAATAAAAACAAAATATATATATATATATATATATGACGTTTACACCAAGTATGGCGTTTTTAAAAGAATCCAAAGTTAATCGAGTTTTTTTTTTTTTTTTTTTTTTTTTTTTTTTTTAATATTTCAAAAAAAAAAAAATTATTTAGAGAATTGACCCACTTTTCAAACTATTTGGGAAACTAATCTGCTTTTGAAATCGCATTTTCACAATACGATTTTGAAATTGAAATTGTATTTTCAACATGTGATTTCACCATGTCATCATAAATTGCATGGTGAATGTTGACAATGCAATTTCAATTTCAAAATTGTATTTTGAAAATGCGATTTCAAAAGCAGGTTAGTTTCACAAATAGTTTGAAAAGTGGGTTAATTCTCTAAATAGTTTTTTTTTTTTTGGAATATTAAAAAAAAAAAACACAAGTTAATCGGGTTGCAAAATGAATTGTAAAATTCTTTGAGATCAGTTTGAAAATTTAATAAATTTTAATATTCATTATAATTTTAAAATTAAATTTAAATAATTTTAATTATTTAACTTGTTTAGCTCGTTTATCACGATCTCTCTTGTCCCTCCCTCCCTCTGTTACGACTACCAAAGAGGGAGCTAGTCAACAAACTGGGCCCGCAATCGAGGACGACACAGAGGACCCCATTCTTTTGTTTAGTTTTAAGAGCTGTGCTTGAGACCCCTAGTCTCCAAGCACCCTCACCACCCCCACACACACGTGGGGTTGGTCATTGGATCAAAAAAGAAAAAAAAAGAAACAGACCAATCACACCCCACTGGGAGCTTAGGAGTCACCCTAGTGGGGGTCTGAGGCATTAACCTAATTCCAAAACCCTAAGCTTAAGCCGAAACAATAATCAACGCCAACACCAATCAACCTTATTTATTGGTATATATATATATAATAATAGCAGCCCACCTATGCTATGTACGAATTTTTAAAAAAATTAAAATTTAATTTTAAAATATATTGATATTTGGTATTTTATATAAAATTTATAAATAGTGATTGTGAGATTTGAATCTTAACATCTACCCAATAATAATTTTCATATTATTATTATCATCCATTTAAGAGAATTATTGGAGAGTCTCCTCTGGAAAATAATTACTCCAATCCGTTTCACATTTTTTCTATTGCTTTGATAAGTCTTGTTGATATTGACAATATAATCGTGAGATCCTATTATCCTTACCTCATTAGCGTCGTTATTTTAGGGAGAATGCTGATGTAGTATGTGGCATGTTCCACCACAAGAAAATGTTTTAAAAAGGTTATAGTGTACTTTTTTCAATGTAACACTTACTTTTTTCCACTGTAACACCAATAAAAATTCAACAAAAGGTTAGGAGAGTATTGATGTGGCATGTTTCACCTTAAGGAATGGTTCTAAAAAGACTATAGTGTAGTTTTTCTTACTGTAACACCCAACAAAAGCCGCACCACTTACTGATGATGCCTCATACGGTCACTCAAAAGGTTTAAAATAATGGTAAATTTATCATTACACATCTAATAGAACCAAACAAAATATAACAAAAATCTTTGAACTATCTAGATTACAATTTCAACATTTAGGATTCATTGGTCAATCTCCCTTGATTTAAGTTACATGTTCAATTCGAATATTATTTATCGTGTTTGGGTTCTCTCAAATTAGTCATGCCAACTTGAGAGAGCGTTTGTGTTTGGTAGGTTTATGTTTTAACCAATTTTGATGATTCGTATCATTCACTTTTTAGAACTTATTGAGTAGAATATTAAAACCAAATCGGACATCGGTATTTGTATGTTTGAATCAAATTTGTATTACAAAAAATAGATGGCTATTTTTAAATTATATTTGTTGTCTATTTTTTTAAAAACAAATATGATTCAAACGTATAATTACTGATGCCCAATAATTTTATTTTTTACATGAATGTTTTACTCAACGAATCTTAAAAAGTGAACAATTTAGATCATCGAAACTGGTCCCAAAATGAACCTATCAAACCCATATGCTCTCTCAAGTAGAGATGACAACTTGAGAGAAGCTAAACCCTTATTATAAATTAGGGGTTATCTGGGGTACACTATTTTAGCACATCTTTTTATCTTATTTACGTCATATCACCTTTGTACCACAGTGTACATCTTTTTGTAAAAAGTAAAAAAGAATACCTATTTAGATCATACTTAAAAGATTTTTTATTAGAGGCAGTTTGATAATATAATTTGACATTTAAAAATGAATTTATTGAACAAATATACATTTAATGCTTTTGATAATCAAAATTTATATCACTTTAGGGTAAATTACAAATATATTTTTTGAGATTTGCTTAAAATACACATTACTCCCTGTTGTTCTGAAAATTATAAATACCCCTTTATTAGAATTTGTCATTTAACATAGTTGTTAAATAAATGAAATTTATAGCTCTCCTCTTATACAACAATGAAATTACAAGAACTATTAATTGAAATATATTATTGACATCATTAAAAATTATTAATTGACTTAATGGTTGTTTAATGAAAATGGTAATTTGTTGTGCAATTAGAAATTTTAAGCGGCGTGACGTAATTTTTAGAATCACATGGTCAATTAATTTTTTAAGTAAGACTCAACAGATTTATTTATAGTGTTAGGTCCCTTGTGTTGTCAATTTCGTGAGCAAACATTTTTTCAGTTATAATTTAAGTGACTGTTTCTTCATGGACTGCTTGAGCAACCATTCCGTCGCTCAAGTGAAGAATCCCTGCTCCCAGAAGTTCAACCTGTCTACAAATATACTAAGAGGGGTCAATGTTCGCTCAAGCAAACCTTGTGGTGGCTCGAGCGATGGCAGTTTTGGTTCCACGTGCATAAGGCACACTGCTCTATCGACCATTTCATGGCTCGAGCACTCTTCGTGACCCTGTACACTATAAAGCCGCGTGAAAGTCATATTTTAGGGTTACGGCGTTCAGATCTACATTCTGAGAGTTTGTGATTGTTTCTGGAGCAGTTTACTTGTTTCCATTTGTCACACCCCCAAATTAACACAATAAATACAACCCAAACACATGTTAATTACAGTATGAATCAGAGTAAACAGTCCTTTCATTACATGAAGTTAATAATATAAAAGAGTTTAACAGAATTTAATGCCCTATTGGCTTACATCTTTCCAAGCCTTGACTTGGTTACACAAAAAGGAGACTAGCTCATACACATTTAGCTCTAGGCTTTACAAAAATATACAATTCAAATAAAAAAAAAAGCTTTTGCTCCCAAAATGTTCCTCCAAGCTATTGCCTTGGTGGAGGTAAGTCACCAACACCTGAAAATGTTCTTTCCAAATAGGGTGAGCACAACCCGGTAGAAATCATCTAGCACAATATATGAAACTTAGCAAAGGTATAAGTACACTATACATACACAACGTTAGTGATAGAGACATCCACAGTTATACAGTTATAAAGTACCAATTTCCATTCATTTCATTACATGGACCAGTTTCATTATCTTTTGACAATCTAAATGAGACTTCAACTCATTAATTCTACAATCACATCAACAATGCATAAACACTTCAAACTATTCTTTCACGAAAATTTCGTCCGCGGGCAGCCGTCAAACGGGACCCATGTAAATATAGGCTATACAAGCACTACAATTGCCATTTTATGGATATTTCGTCTGCGGGCTAGGCACCCATGTATAATTTCGGGACTTTCACCCAGGACACTTTGGCCAACTTAATTATAATGGAGTCCATCCCCTTTTTCCTCCCAAACAATCATTTATACATATGTAATGTATTTAAACACAACATCAAATAATGGAGCACATCCCCATTCCACTCCCATATAATCATATATGTACAATGTATATAAACACGGTCATATTCAATGACAAACAACAAGAGATTAGTTTCAATTCACCTAACCCTCGTATAATTTCTACAACAATCATAGCTATCCTCCACCGATAACCCAATACAGTTATTTCTAAACAGATATTCAATCTCATGATAGATAATTTATTCAAATTTTCAAAGGATGAGCCAATACATAACCAATCCCACCATTCATACCAATACCCTCTCAATTTCATGCTTTCAATGACAACTTTAATTATCTATATAAAATATTCATGATAGTCATCTTAGGGAAAAACCTTCCCTTTTCTAATTATCAACCCAAATATCATTTTCAGCCATTTTGACCCAACATAATTTCATTTTCGCAATCCACATTCGTTTATTTAATGTTCATCAACAATCCCTCTTTCCATATTATACCCAAACCCTAGGTTTGCTTATAACACCCTCAAATCAAGATACAAATAACTAAGCTAAATATCATATGAAGGTATAGAAAAGATCCGTACCTCAAAGGAAGAAGATGAGTCAAACAAGAGAGAAATTCCAAGAACGCCGAAACCCACTTCTATTCTGATCAAAATGTAGATCTTGACGAGCTCTATCTTTTTCTCAAAGGCACTAGGGTGAAAAGATCAATGGATCTAGATGAAATCTAAGAGAGAAAGTGAATTCTAGAGAGAGAGGCTCAAGAACAAACTTTTTGGAAAGTTTTAGAGAGAGAAAGATATGAAAAAGTGATTCAAAATATCATCTTCTCGGACTGTTATACGCATAGTTCGCTCGAGCGTGGAAAGCCCCGCTTGAGCGTCAGACATAAGGTTCCGCTGGAGTGTAGAATACACATTTCCAGAAGTTTTGTAGACGAGGGTCCCCGCTCGAGCGTGGGACTGGACGCTCGAGCGTCCAAAGCACTTTCTCAGTATTTTCAGAACTGCAAAAGAAATGTTGAGAAGTGGCAAATCTCGCTCGAGTGTAAGAATGGCCGCTCGAGCGGAGGAGCAAAATTTGTGAAGCCCGCTCGTGCGCAAGAATTCCCGCTCAAGTGGAAAAGCCAAAATCTGGGCAACAAAAGTTTGGAAAAACGAGCAACCAACCTGTCCCAAACGCACAACTACAACCCGATAACTAAAATAAAGGGGAAAACAAGGGAAAGAGATATGAATAACTATTCAAAACCAAACCAAACCAACCCAAGTCTGGAATGCAATAAGTAACGGGTCAAAACCCGGAATCGCTACACCATTGATGTCTTTGTAAGTTTATCTCATGAGTTAAATTGATTACATCAAAGGGGTTGTTTAATCTTTCTATTCAAAGAGAGTTTATTTAGTGGATTATGAAGATTTGAGCGTGAAGGCTTTGATGGAGTTCGAAGCGGCTCGTTGTCATGGATTTGATGTGGGTGTTGTAGATTCAACATCAGACTAATCAATTCCGAGACGAAAGCGTTAGTGAAAGAGACACAAGTGGTAGAAGACAATTTTACTGTTTGTTGGGTAAATTATTTGGTAATCTTGTGTATTTTCATTCTTTATAGTGAATTTTTTTTTGTGCAACTCTAACACACAGAAAAGATTTTCACTATGCACACATAAAATTTGCGCCACCATAAAATTCCAAACTATTTTTTATTGTCCTATTGATTTTCAAGTTTTCCTATCTTTAATAGAGGTAACAATTTTTTTTGGTCTCAATACTCATTGTAATAGTGTTTGAACAAGCTATATGTTTTTTTTAAAATGCACATTTAAAATTTTTTTGAATAATTGATCATGTATATATATATATTTTTCTTTCTTATGGTTTTTATTCTCTTTGTTCTTTTTAAACAATAGAAATTGGGTAGTACTTAAATTTTTGGAGACAAATTTTTAGCTAAAGATAAAGATGTCACTTCATTAATAAATAAAAAATTAACAAAATACTTACTTTGAGACTATGCTTCATATAAAATTTCAAAAATATTCCTCCTATCGTGATTGATTTTGAACAACACTACCATCTAAAATGTAACAAATTGCACATTTTGGAAATCAAAATAAAAAAATTAAAAGAATGAGAACTGAAGTAAGACTGGTGGAAAGTATAATTTGCCCAAGTATATAGATAGATATACATACCTTTGAGTGGTGCAAGACCTTTGTCCAAGAGAGCACGATACTGATAATAACCCATGAAGGCATAAGCAGCAAAAGTCCAGAACACAGCAACCGGGATTCGGAGCTCATGAGCCGCTGTAATGGTAAATGGCATAATACCATCATAGACAATGCAAGTGACATATGGTGTTGTAATGTCGTCGTCGTCATTGAGTTAGGCAAGGAGGTTGCGAAATGGTGTCAACAAGTTCTTTCTAATGGATCTTGGGTGGCATCAGGGTCGGATGGTGGGAGGCTATCTGGGATTGTTTTGAATTGGAAGTTACAGAAGTTATTGAGAGAGTCAAGTCCTCTGGCTTTGATTAGGTTGTTTTGGTTGAACTCTATGTTGATGAATGTGATGTAAAAGCCCCTGTGGTGGAGGAGCTTTGCTAGTTCCATCATTCTTTTTAAGTGGCTTTGAGCTGGGTATGCTATGCAAACTGCATGAGGCTTATTATTATCACCTATACTGCCATTGCCATTGCTATTGCTATTGCTTTGCACACCTACTACTACCATTGCCATTGTTATTGTTATTGCTTTGCACACCTCTAGATATCTCTTCTATGTCTTTTCTCTTCTTTTCTCATGTGTTTGTGGTGTCCATTGTCAAACAATGGAGTGAGAGACACCGAGTGTGTAGATAGAGTACTGCTTAATATTTTATCAAACAATTCCAAAGTTTTCATCAATTGAAAACAAAAAGAAACCACAATGTATCTAATTATTTGCATTAAAAAGTCAAACGTAATAAACGTGTGTTGTTGACACATTTATTTTTTATGATTTTGTATGTAGATCATTGAAGGGGCAAAATATAAACGGGTTTGATCCAAGCCTTGGGCCGGCCCAATCCATTAAACCCAAGTCCAAGTGGGTGAAGTGAATACGTGGGCCAGTCAACTGAGCCCATCTCTATAACACATAGTCTACCCAAGTCCTCAAGCACTTGGGCCCAACTCATAGTGGAAAGGCTAGTCTAGCCGCGATACTGGGCTGGGCCGAGCTGCAGGACTTAATCTATGGACCGAACTGATGGGCTAAACCCATCATCAGAACCAAAGTGGGCTGAGCCTATACAAAGACATCCGAATGGGCCAGCCCATCTCTACAAATAGTCTCACAAAAGGCCAAATCGAGGCACAACAGTACCGAGTTGAGGAAACCTCTCAGAGAAACATGGAAGTTGTGAATGCATGCATGTGCAGGCTGCCACCTCAGCTGGTCCTTTTCTTCTAGAATCACGGAAATAGTTGATCAAGGGAATGTGATATGTTATCAGCATATTAGCATGGTTACAATGAGTATATGCATCCATTATCAACTACCTGATGGTCCCTTATCTTGAGCAATGTTAAAGGGAGCATGACAGCACCAAAGCTTCATGAAACCATCTTTGGCAACAAGTACGGGGTTCTATATATATATATATATATATTCCATGGACTTCACATTGAAGGTAACTATGTTGAGCTAAACTATACTCACTTAAACATAACTCTCTACACTTAGAGAGCACATTTCATCTTCTCCGATCACTTACTCCCATACCAGAGGGGTTATCCGGCCAACTCCAGCTGGGCAGCTCTAATGGTGCTCATTGTTGCAGGGTCTCAGATTTTTGGATAGCCTAGTTGGGTGCAGAGCTTTTGTCTATAATCATCTAGTGTAGTATTTGGTACACACAATTGGTGCGATGAACGTAGACACTTCATCTCTAAGTTCTGCATCTGATTTCGGCGATGGGAATTGAGGATATTCCACCCTCTGCATTGATTCCATAAATGGAAAAGACAAAGGATAAAGGCTTGGCGTTGCCCATAGTTCTGGAAGAGCAGATCGGAAACAACAACCAGACTCCGGAATCTATTGAGCATCGACAGCCCTTTACTGGTGGATCTTTCCACCATTTTCTGTTGGAAAAGATTATACAAATCGTATCATCGATTCCATGGGAATGGAGATACAGGAACTAAAAGCGCAGCTCAAAAGGATGATGGGCGACCCGATGGAGAAGAGGATCGACGCAGGACCCTCTCGTTTGCGCCGGAGGAGCCCATCCCTGGAACCACCAGTAAAGAAGCTCCCTAGAAATGAGTCTGGGTAACAAAGTCAGCTAATCCCGGTGCAAAATGAAGCAGCGAGCAACCACACCCGTGGTTCATGCCGAAGGAGAGCTAAGAGGTAGAAAATGGCCAGCCAGCAAACATAATATCCTCCTCAGGATCTCCGTACCTGGTTAGTCGAGAACAAACAAAATGAGCAACGACGAGAGTGTCAGACTCAACACCTTGATCGTACTGTCCATCAGAGAGAGCACCGAGCACTGGATCGGCTCGTCTCCTCTTATTTCTCCCCAAATATTGAAGCCATGAGACCCCCCAAGAAGTTCACTCCACCAAAATTTACATCATACGATGAGAAGTCAAACCCATTAACACACATCAGCCACTACCGGCAGATGATGTCTCTGTGGAACTGAAACGAGGCACTAATGTGCAAGGTCTTTCCATCCAACCTGGGAGAATCCGGACTCCGATGGTTCGATCGTCTTCCTGCTGGATTGATTTACGACTGGAAGTAGCTCTCTGAAGAGTTCTTGGCTAGATTTGTTTCCAACACCAAAGTCCCAAAAGAGCCGGACACCTTGTTTGGTCTCCGAAAGGAACAGGAGGAAACACTACGTAATTATGCAAGAAAGTACTGGGAAGAGTATAATGATTTGAAGGAAAATGTCTGTAGCAAATAGATGGTTGTAATGTCTTTTAAACACGGCTTGCATCCAGAAAGCAAGTTGAGACAATCACTTACCAAACGCCCAGCCACAACACTGAAGGACTTATGTGCCAAGATTGAGTACTACGCTCGCCTCAAAGATGATCAGATCCCCATCGAAGTGGCATCGATCGAACATCCAACTCGGGGGAACAGAAGAAGAGCAGGCCGATGGGAACCCCGAGGAGTCGCAGTGAATGAAGTAGATAAGTCTAAATCCCATGAAACAATTGTTACAGTCTTCAAAAAACCTATCTATCATATTATGGAGAAAATCAAGAGAGATTCAGTCTTTACTTGGTCACCAAAGATGTTAAGAGACCCAGCTCGGGGCAACCAAAAGCTTAGATGCACCTATTATCAAGATAGGGGTCACATGACTCAAAACTACCGAGCATTGAAGCAACACCTGGAGGATTTGGTAGCTACTAGGCACCTTCAAGAATACATCGATTCGGGCAAAGTAGTAACCGAACAGGGGAACCCTCCACCAGAACCAAACGCAGAGCATCCGCTTCGACTGATCATAAATGTAATCCATGGCGCAGCCAGTCATGAGCGAGAGGATGTACTTTAAGAGAAAATCACAAAAGCCGTACAGATTCAGCAAGTCATGTCAGTGGGTCCAGCACCGAAAAAGGTACGAACAATACCTAAGACCCCCTTGTGTACTGTTTCATTTACTGAGAAGGATTTAAAAGGAATTCAGCACCCATATACTGATGCATTGATTATAACTGTGGGAATTAGAAAACGATTTGATATGAAATGAGTCTTAGTAGACCAAGGTAGCACAGTAGATATATTATATTGTGACTTATTCAGGAAGCTTGATCTCTCTGAGCAGCACCTCACTCTAGCGGCAGCACCGTTGATTGGCTTTAATTCGTAGCTTGAGTGGCCACTCGGCAGGATAATGTTGCCTGTAGTGGCTGGGACAAAGGCCCTACAGATAGAATTCTTGGTTATTAACACACTGTCTCCTTACAACGCCATACTCGATCAGCCTTGAATTTATCAAATGGAAGCAGTCCCCTCAACCTACCACTAGCTTATCCGTTTCCCAACGGAACATGGAGTAAAGAAAATCTCAGGGGACCAAGTTACATCGAAGCATTGTTTCATGGCAACCGTGAAGGCTAAATAGCTTTGCAATCGGGTTCAGACAGTTGAAGTAGCAGAACAGCCGGTCCTAGAGGACATTGGAGGAACCCCAACTAAGAAGATAGTTGAGGATCTGTAGAAAGTTTTGGTAAAAGAGGGTAACCTAGAGAAGTACTTTCTTATCGGTACCTCGCTAGGCGCTGATGAGAAACTTCAGTTTCTAGATTTGATGAGGGAAAATATGGAGGTATTCGCATGGTCATCATATGATACACCGGGGCTAAATCTAGAATTTGCTTGTTATAAGCTTAACGTCAACCCTTCCACTCGGCCTATTGTATAGAAGAGCCGGAGATCTTGGGTTGAGCATATTGAGGTAGTAATTGCGGAGGTCGACAACCTCCTAGCGGCGGGGCCAATTCGAGAAATTCAGTATCCATAGTGGCTGTCCAACACAGCTGCAGTCAAAAAGAAAAACAGAGAGTGGAGAGTCTGCGTCAACTTTACTTGCCTCAACAGAGCTTGTCTTAAAGACAGCTTCCCTCTGCCTCGCATAGACCAATTGGTAGACTCAACAGCAGGGTATAAGCGTATAAGCTTTCTGGACGCTTACAGCGGTTATCACCAGATACCACTATTCGGCCCAGATCAAGAGAAGATAGTATTTGTTACTCCAAAAGGCACCTATTGCTATAAAGTAATGTCATTCGGCCTTAAAAATGCTAGAGCAACCTACTAGCAAATGATAACTCGAATGTTCAAACAGCAGCTTGGTCGGACTATGGAAGCTTACATAGATGATATGGTAGTGAAAAGCAGGCTTGCTACATACCACCTCACAGATCTGAGAGAAGTTTTCAACATCTTGAAAATCCATCAACTTCGCCTCAATGCCTTGAAATTCGCTTTTGGGGTAGGAACAAGGAAGTTATTGGGGTACATGGTGACTCACAAAGGAATTGAAGCAAATCTGGACCAAATCAAGACAATATAAGACATAGAGGCACCGAAAAAGGCCAAGGAACTTCAAAAATTAGCTGGGATGGTGGCAACACTTAACCAATTCATTAGCAGGTCTTCAGACCGAATGAAACCTTTCTTTCAACTCTTAAGAAAAAAGGTGTAGACACCCCATTTTTGACCGTCCTCAAGACTTGGACGTCATCGTTTGAACACTCGATGATCATCCATGTTCGTGTTCGTTTTGAGTTCTCCAAGATCTCGGCCGCGCGCCTTGCCTCAGGAGGATCTCTTAACTGGACTGTCTTGTGCTTGGTTGGACCAAACGCTTGTTTTTTTGCTTCTGACGGTAGAGAGTAGCTTGTTAGCTACCCTTGGAATCCACCGGCCTTGGCATGATGTCACTGGCCATGTTCTCTTGCCACCGGCCATTGGTGATGGCCGGTCGGCACCTTTGGTGGTCGGCCGGCCCTTGATTTGGTCAATCGGCCATATTTTCTGGCCGGGGCTTCTTTTTTGCCTTTTTCAGGCATGGTGCATGCCAGTTATGCCAGCTGGAGCACACAGATCTGTCCCCCATACATGTGTCTGGAGGACTTGCACCTTTTGCACCCTTTTTGTTCTAAGCTTCTTGGAGAAGCTTGCACCCTTTGCTCAAGCTTCTTGAGGAAGCTTGACCCTTTGTCTTAGCTTCCTCAAGAAGCTTGCACCCTTTGCCTTAGCTTCCTTGAGAAGCTTGACCCCCTTGACCCATTTTGTTTAGCTTCTTTAAGAAGCTTAAGTCTTTATCTTGCTCTATATAAGAGAGCCTTCCCTCTCCTTTGAAGAGGTTCAGCAAAAACTAGAGATATATGATATATACAACTTTCTCTCTCTCTATATCTCCCTCTCTCTCTTCATTTGTGTGTGTTAGAAGGCCTAAAAGGGTGTTTTGTTCTTAGTTTTGCACTAAGGCACCTAGTACTACACCATACTTGGGTTATTGAGGTGTTGGGAGGTTGTTCTTAGAGCTTTTAAGCTGGTTTTGATCAGAAAAGGGGCCTGAGGTTGCTGTTCTTCAAGTGTTCTTCAAGGGTGAGCATAGTTACTTTACATTCCCCATTCTTGCACTAGCTTTTAACCCACTTTGCATGCTGTTTTGAGCTTTGTGTATAACTGATAAAAGTTCTATTTTTTGATGTTTAAGATGTTTCATTAAGGTCATTTTGGTGTTGGGGGTTGACCTCCCCCTCTTAGGCCTTGTTTGGCCCCTTTTGTGCCTTCTTTGTTGAGCTTTGGAACCTTTTGTGTATTGGCCTTCTCACCATTGAAATCTAGTGGATTTTCAGTGGTGGTAAAGGGGTCTTAAAGTCTTGCATAGGGGAGGGACACCCCTCTCCCTTTGTGTCTCATTTGTTCATGTTTTTGGCTTATAAGGATAGCATACATGCTTAGCTTTACTTAGCTCCATTTTAGAGGTTTTTGGGTGTTATTTGGTCACATTATACCTCTGTTTTTGGTCGGATTGATGGTCCATTACATGCATCATACACTTGTCTAGTAACCCCCTTTATTGTCATAACATGTGCCATGCATTTGCCCCTCCATGCTTGCATGTTCTAGCTTGACTTCATGAAGCTTTTGGTCATATTTCATCATGCTTGAGGTCTGTTGGGTGCTGATTTGATCATGTTTGCCATGTTTGGTATAGCCACCATGCATTTTGGCTTGTGAGCCTCGAGTGTGTGAGTCATTAGCATGCTTTAGTTGGGTTGTTTCAGTGATTTGGAATCATTTTCCATACTATTTCAGTCCATAATCCATTCTTGTATGCTTGCATTCATCATCCTTTCCATGCTTTGAAGAGATGCTCTTTTGTGCCTTAAAATGAGTCATTGTGCATGCCTATGTGTTTGAGGCTTTGGGCTGCCATATCAGTGGGTTTTGGGGCTCCTTTTTGCATGTTAAAACTCTGTTTTGCATTGATTAGTCCATGCCATATGTGATTGGGGTGGTTATAGTAGAGTGCCCTCTTTGTGGCCTTGAATCCCCTTTGTTTTGGGCCCATT